>JAKUCV010006256.1:179533-266750 GCA_028386065.3 Turnera subulata
GACTTTACTTTTGATGAATTACAAGATGCTTTTGGTGAATTGCATGATAAGTATAAGCAAGTACTTAAAAAGAATAGTGCATACAAGAAAAGAATTGAGATTCTTGAATATGATGCTGAAGCTCATAGAAATGCATATGAAAAGCTTAATCTTGCTCACACCGAAGCTCTGAAATCTTGTGAAACTTTGAAAGTTGATAAATTTGCTATCCAAAATGCTCTTGATGAACTTGACAACATTGCTAATTATGAAAAATTGCTGAAAGAAAACGATATGTTAAATAGGAGTGTTGAAGATCTAAAGTGTTCTCTTGAGAAATTTACTAAAGGAAAAGATAGTTTAAATCTTCTGCTAGGACAGCAAAGACACTCAGTGCAGAAAGAAGGAATAGGTGCTACTCACATGGTTTTTAACAAACCAAGCTCCACAAACCACGTGGTTGTTCACAAACCAAGTCCACCAATGAAATTTGTTAAGGCTGGGTCTAGTCAACCATATAGACCAAGGATGAACATGCATATGCACTCATATCACTCTGAAGCACCACATATTACTTGTCACTTCAGTGGTAAAATTGGTCATGGTATTAGGTCTTGTTGGTTTAAGAAACGCAACTGTCATGTAAAGTATGTGTGGGTTCCGAAAGGAACCAAGCCTAACCCTGAAGGACCCAAATTAGTTTGGGTACCTAAAACTTGATCATGCTGACAGGAAAACAGGGATGAGTGGATCTTGGACAGTGGTTGTTCAAGGCACATGGCTGGGGACTCTACAATGTTCTCATCCCTTATTGAAAAAGACCGAGGTAATGTAACTTTTGGTGATATGTCAAAAGGTAAAATCCTTGGTTTCGGTGATATTAATTCTTGTCCTGCTATTGAGCATGTTTTACTGGTTGATAACCTCAAATATAATTTGCTAAGCATCAGTCAATTATGTGATAAAGGATACAAAATTATATTTGAAACATCTAGATGCTTGGTCACTGACAGAAACCAAGTGGTTTTTGTTGGGAAGCGAAAAGGTAACATATACTCTATCAACCTAAATGATGTGGCTAATCTTGATTTCAAGTGTCTAAGTGCTAGAACAGAAACCTCAACTCTATGGCACAGAAGACTAGGTCATGCAAATTTGGAGCTTATTTCAAATCTGTCCAAAAAGGAGTTGGTGAGAGGACTGCCAATGCTCAAATATGAAAAAGAAACCACATGTAGAGCATGTCAGCTGGGAAAACAGGTTAAAAGTTTCTTTAAACCTACACACACTATCTCTACATCTAGACCACTTGAATTATTGCATATTGACTTGTTTGGTCCCATGAGAACCATTAGCTTAGGTGGTAAAAATTATGTTCTTATGGTGGTTGATGATTATTCTAGGTACACATGGGTTGTATTTCTTGCTCAAAAGGATCATGCATGTTATGAATTTGGTACTCTTGTTAGGAAAGTACAAAATGAAAAAGGTTATAAAATTTCTAAAATTAGAAGTGATCATGGAGGTGAATTTGATAACCTTGTCTTTAAACACTTCTGTGAGCAAAGTGGTATTGAACACACCTTTTCGACTCCTAGAACGCCTCAACAAAATGGGGTAGTTGAAAGGAAGAATCGAACTTTGCAAGAAATGGCTAGAACTATGCTTAATGAGCATAAGTTACCTGCATATTTCTGGGCAGAGGGTGTAAACACAGCATGCTACATTCTAAATAGAGTATCCTTACGTCCTTTAATTGAAAAGACCCCGTATGAGATATGGTTTGATAAGAAACCAAGCATCAGTTACTTTTGTGTTTTTGGGTCTAAATGTTATATACTCAATACTAAGGATAACCTTGATAAATTTGATGCTAAATCTGATGATGGTGTTTTTCTTGGGTATTCACTTACTAGTAAGGCATATAGAGTGTATAATAAAAGAACCTTGGTTGTAGAAGAAACCATGCATGTTGTATTTGATGAAATTGACCCTTGTGATGAAAATGATGACATAGATACTGACATAGCATCTGATGAGCAACCACATATTGTCAATCGTGAGAATTTTGTGGATGAGGAGGATGAACCACCTGTGCTGGCACCACCTACACCTTCTGTGTTGGAACCAAGAGTGGAACCAAGCGTCCAACCACGCCTGGAACCAGTGATCCAACCAAGTGGTTCTGGTGGAGAACCAAATATAGCAGAACTTGGATCAACTTCTCATGGAAATATCAGGGCACCCAGAGGACACTCAACAGAGGTTATACTTGGAGACTTATCTAGAGGGGTGACTACTAGATCCTCACTACACAATGTCAACTCACATCTTGCATTCCTCTCACAAGTGGAACCCAAAAGCGCAAAAGAGGCTATTCTTGATGAAAACTGGGTAATGGCGATGCAAGAAGAGTTAAATCAGTTCAAGAGAAGTGATGTTTGGGAACTTGTGCCTAGACCTGCTGAGCATCCAGTCATTGGAACCAAATGGGTTTTCAGAAACAAACTTGATGAGAATGGTGTTGTGGTAAGAAACAAAGCAAGGTTAGTTGCTCAAGGGTATAATCAAGAGGAAGGTATTGATTATGATGAGACCTTTGCTCCTGTTGCTAGATTAGAGTCCATTCGTATGCTACTTGCATTTGCATCATATAAATCCTTCAAGTTATATCAAATGGATGTTAAGAGTGCATTCTTAAATGGACATATCTTAGAAGAAGTTTTTGTTGTGCAACCACCTGGTTTTGAATGTCATGACCATCCTGAGCATGTTTATAAGCTTAAAAAGGCATTATATGGACTTAAATAAGCTCCTAGAGCATGGTATAATAGATTAAGTTCTTATCTTGTGTCTAAAGGCTTCTCTAGAGGCAAAGTAGATTCAACATTATTTGTTAGAACTAACAAAAGTGATGTTATCATTGTGCAAATCTATGTTGATGATATTTTGTTTGGAGCAACTAATGATTTGCTTTGCAAGGAATTTGAGAAGCTTATGTATAGTGAATTCGAAATGAGCATGATGGGTGAGTTAAATTACTTTATGGGATTCCAAGTTAAGCAGCTTGATGGTGGTATCTTCATCAATCAAGCTAAGTACACTCATGAGCTACTACAGCGGTTTGGTTTGTCAGAAACCAAGCCTAGCCCCACTCCAATGAGTACATCCACCAAACTTGACAAGGATGAGCATGGTAAGGATGTTGATATAAAATTATACAGGGGTATGATAGGTAGTCTTCTATATCTCACAGCCACTAGACCTGATGTAATGTTTAGTGTGTGCTTATGTGCAAGATTTCAATCATGTCCAAAAGAATCACATCTTAAGGCAATTAAGCGCATATTCAAGTATCTTAAGGGAACATCCTCTCTTGGTTTATGGTATCCTAAAGTCAGCACTTTTGAGCTAACAAGTTATTCAGATGCAGATTTTACAGGGTGCATATTAGATCGAAAAAGCACAAGTGGGACATGTCAATTACTTGGGCAGTCTCTTGTGTCTTGGTCAAGCAAGAAGCAAAATTCTGTTGCAACCTCAACCACTGAGGCTGAATATGTTGCAGCAGGAGCTTGTTGTGCACAAGTCCTATGGATGAAACAAACTCTTCGTGATTATGGACTAACATTTAATTGTGTTCCCATCTATTGTGACAGCTCCAGTGCCATTAATTTGACTAAGAATCCTGTACAACACTCTCGGACCAAGCGCATTGAAGTGAGGCATCATTTTATCCGAGACCATGTGTTGAAAAAGGATGTGGCAATTGAATTCGTGAAGACTGAAAATCAGCTTGCTGATATCTTTACAAAGCCACTCAAAGAGGATCAATTCACCAAGATCAGACTTGAACTTGGAATGTGTAACTTACCTTGACTCTTATGCTTACTTGGTTTGATACTTGGTTTTATACTTGGCTGTTTACTTGGTTTTATACTTGGTATTTGAACAAACCATGCATCCTCTTATTATGTGCATACATAACCATATTAGTTTTATTGCATTCATTACACCTCATACACACACGTTCACTTTGTATTCTGGCATATGAGGAAGTCTTTTGAGGCATTATGATCATCAGTTGAAGCAAAAGGATGATAAAGAACAGTAAGGTTCGTAGTGAAATCAAACATCCAACAGATAGTGACTAATGGACAATGGATTATCTTCAAAGCGGGAAAACTACAATCTGGGTGGTCCAGAAAATTTCAAACTCAGTGGATTCAAAATTCTGAGCGCCAAACAGGCAAGAATGATGTGCAATTTGGTTTCTGAAAAACCAAGTAACCAGTGGTTATTACCCAACGGATAAAAGCATCTTCACATGAAGACAGAGGAAATCAGGTTAATCATGGAAAGTCAGACAGAAGAAATTTTGTGGGGATAACAACCAGTATCTCTGTTTGGAAAAATAGGAAGGTCAAAGTAGCCTATTTCTTCAAAAATGGGGGACCACCGTGTCACGCCCGACAGTTTTTGAAAAAGAGAAGTTAGAATTCAATGCTCTTGACCGTTACAAGCAATCCCGTGACACTCTCCGGTTTTTGAGCCACTTACCTTATCCCACTCACCATTATTCTAACATTTAAACACAATCTCTCTCCAATTACACAACCTCCTAACCAGTTACCCCCTATCTCTTTAAATACATACCTTTACCTTCTCAAACACTACTACCACTCTTACTCACTTACCCGAATATCCTCTTACCTTACGCAGCTGCTACTTTTCCTCTCTCAAACACCTAAACATAAAGACCTCCTCTAAGAAAGGTAACCCTAAAACAGCAAAAACAAAGAAAGCCCTCTTTGAGAAAACATAAAAAACACGACCTCAAGGGAGAACCAAACGGGAGGCGGCCAAGGTCACTCACTCAAAGGCAGCCATGACGAGTGAGCAAGTGAAAGAAACTCCATGTGCTGCTACAGATGCTGATGAATCAGTGAAGTTCAAGGAGGCTTGGGAAATGCAGAAAAGTCAGAAGGGGTCTGAAAAAGTTTGGCTAGATCGAGAGCCTTGGCCAACCATGGAGAAAAGCACTGTTCCTGAAGGGTCTTCTGCACCCTCATGGCTCAAAACACCTCTCACTGGTAATACACCTCAAACTGACCTCTTGTGTCTAGATCCTATTAGCTATCGTATTCCTACACCTAAGGATAGTGAGAAAACCATCCCACACACCACCATTGATAGACCTAGTGCTAGCACTACCACCATACTTATTGAGGATCCTCCTGTGCTTACCCCCAGTATGGTCACATCCATGATTGATACCTTTGTTAAGCATATAGTCATTCCACCGGGTCATGGTCCTAAAATATTTCGTGAAAAGAAAAGAGAGGAATTTGGGGATATGATTTCAGATTTTGTCATCAAAGGCCATATTCCTCCAGAAAGCCTCATCCGAAACACCCTCTAGAGATAAAGAAGAAGCCTACTACAAAGCTTTGCGTGAAGGAACCGAACTGCTAGATACAACTGAGAAGGCAAGTCGTGAAGTTGGTAGTGAGACAAACTTGGTTTCTAATGTGGTTCCAGCTGTGGTTCCACCCGTGGTTTCGGTTCAAACCACCTCACAGCCTGTTGGTAAGCCACACACTGTGGATCTAAACATTGCACAACAAGAACAGGATGATGATAATATGATGTCTGATATACTCAAAGTAAGCAAGGAAGCTGTTGACTCTGTTCGTTCTTTCGAGCATGTGGCTTCTGAGAAACCAGATGAATCAGTTGACAGTGATCATGAAACACCAAAGCCTAAGCCCTCTCAGAAAAAGATGCATACTGAGGTGTCTCCTAAGCCGACAAAAGTTGTCACTCCGAAGAAGAGCACTGGTATAGCCTTTCATGAACCAACTGACACTGTGGTTTCCAAGAAACCAGTCCCAAAACCAATGACAAAGGCTGAAGGAAAAAGGAAGGTTGGAGAACCTGAACTAGAACCAGAACCAGAAGATGATGAAGAATCTGGAGATCACTCAAGCTCAAACAGTTCTAAGTCTAAGGATGCTACATCAGAAGAGACTGAAGTTTCCAAGAAAAGAAAAAGGGGAGATGATTCGGATGATGACTCCAACTTCAATGCTGCAGAAGAGAGTGATGAAGAAGCTGATGAAGATGACTCAGAAAAGAATGACCGAGATGAAGATGAAGAGCACGATGATGAAGAAGATGAAGGGGAGGAAACCCCAGCTAAACCTCCAAAGAAGAAGGCAAAAGGTCCAGTCAAAGGAAAACCTTCAAAGAAGAGGAAGAAGAGAGAAGTGGACTTATCTGCCTTCTATGCACCACATACTGTGGTTATGGAGGATTTTGCTGACTTGGGGGTATCAGATATCTTGAAGAAAGTTCAGCTTGAATATCTAGTCACTTTGAAGGCCAAAGCATATGAACCAATGGTCAAAGAATTCTTTAAGTATCTGAAATAGACCACTAATGTTGCGGGTGCCACTGCATCAATTACCACCCGTCTTAATGGGAAGACTGTTACCATTATTGCCAAGGACATCATCGCGATCCTTAAGCTGAAGTCCGGGAAACTTCAAGTGGTGTATGATAATGAGAAGCACCATAAAGGCACTCCTACAGATGTTGAGGGAAACAAGCTGCTCTTTGGTAGATCTTACCAGAGAGGGAAGTACAAGGATTTGATTCCAGTGCATTGCGTGTTGATGTACATGCTGACTCGTGTGGTTTTACCGAGACCACACCATAAAACCACGGTAATGCTCAGTGATTAGTGGACTTTGGCATGCATTATCAAGAAGACACCCATCTGCTATGGAACTTTAATTCTTCATCATCTGGCCACCTGCAAGGTTCCATGTTTTGGAGGTTTGATCACTCTCTTGGCTCGAAAATTCTCTTCGAATCCCACAGATGGTCCTGCACCTATCAGTCCTGTGATTATCAGCAGTCTCACTCTATCCAAGATGTCTATTAAGCCTGATGCTGAAGGAAACTATTCTATGACCAAGAAACCAAAGGGGAAGGCTATTCAGAAAGATGATCTTCGTGACCGTGTGGCTGCGGTTGAAAGTTTGCTAGATGATCTTAAAGATCAGATGACTGACTTTGAGGCTTCTGTGATGGAAGCTCTGGATAAAATTGCTGCTTCTCATCCTGAGTCAGATACTGATGATGAGTGATGCCTTAACTACTGATGCCCCTAGGACATGCATTGCATTTTGTGTTCTTCATGGTTTATAGCATGGTTCCTATTATGGTTCTTATCATGGTTTTTATGATTGGTTCTTATGTTGGTTTTTATGTTCTGAACAATGTCTTTAATTCTGTCTCTGTTTTCAGTTCGGATATTTGTTATTTGGATTGAAACACCCGTGTCCCAATTTTACAAATAAAATACTTAAATAAAGGAAATTACCAAAATACCCCTGAAACCCGGGACACAAAGTCCAATATCAACAATATCCAAAATTCTTAATAAAAAGAGATGTCATAACAACCATAGTCAAACCGGCTTAGCAAGCCTCATATCAAACCCGGCATCCTGCCGATACATCATCAATAGTAAATCCCGGCAATCCGCCGACAGAATAATCCAAAATCAATAGTAACATCTCAAATAAAAACCAATGCAGCGGAAGAAACAAACAGAGTAAAAATAAGAGAATCAAAAAAACATGCATGCCGACTCTATGGATCCAACCGGGAGATCAAGCACAGCTACCTGCTGAGATAACCACGTCCGTACTCTGGAAGGATGGAAAGTGACTGCACGCTAACTAAAGTCTGAAAAACAACGTTGGCGATTATGTGAGTCGCCTATTCAGTGAGCAATATAAGTCTAATTATGAGAGTGTGCAGATCAAGTCCGAAAGGAAAGAAGAGAAACAAGACAAGCATGCAAACATACAACAATCAGTACTAACATGCCAGCATAATCAAGCATACAGTTCATTATTCTCCAACTGTTGTGTATTAAGTTTTCTTATTATAATTTATTATTCAGGGCCCTCTACTGTGTGCGTCGAGCTCGGTCCCGTCTCATGAGAGAACCAGCCATAAGCCCAAATACAACCACGCACGAAGCCCCAACATAACCATAGAGAGAGAGAGAGAGACAGAGAGAAAGAGGGAGGTAGAAAGGGGGCCGTAGAAAGAGGGAGGTAGAAACCGATCATCACAGACCCATATGCAAATCCGCATACCACATGCTAACCCGCATGCAAACCCGAGGGGTATCACTTCCCGCTCGAAACAACCGGTCATCAGCACACAGTAGCCTAACTTCTACTGTACTTTATCCTTATCCACAGATTATGAATTTATGTGTGCCATTAGTTGTGATCTAACAGGGTTGTGTGATAAAACATCTCAATCAGATACCGGGTCTCCGACCCACAGTACATCACACATAACACCCAGAACCACATCTCATGTTATAAACCATAACCAATCCAAATATCCAGCTCATAAGCAAAACAGTACACTCAGGCACACAATACGGATCACAGCATGTTAGCAAACAAGCATGCAACTCAAACAACCCAATCCAACGAGCTCATACATACAAACATAAAAAGACATATAAAGTCACCTCAACGACGATTGTCCTGTGGAGCCTTTCCCAAAACAGATCCTCCAGCTCCCGAGGTATTACCCGTGCCTGAATACCGGCACACACAACAAATTACAAACAATAACAATAAAGACGTGCATGCATGTAACTATAATGCTCAACTGAGTTAAACCCGTCCCTAGTTAGCCAATTATGAAATTCCCGGGTCTAAACCCGACTTAATGTTCTCTCACCAAAACTCCGAGTAACGGGACCTAAGGTTCACCGGGCTTAAGCCCAACTAAGTCCAAGAGTGGTTCCCGAGCCTATGGCCCACCCATCAAGTCCTTTACGAGTTTCCGACCTAAAGCCCAATCTAAACCCAAATTAAATTTCCGGGCCTAAAGCCCACTTCCTTAAGTCCTTATTTAACCAATTTATAGGATTGGGCTCAAAGCCCGTTACTTAAGTCCAATGTCAATTCGATGTCCAAAGATTCCCGGCCTAAGGTTCTACCCGTGTCGGTAATTACCGGCCTCATACCACTCACACTCTCGGTTTCTACTAATCACAATTAAATACATAACCCAATTCCGAATTATAAGTACATGCCGGATATAGATTTAAAATACACCATATATACCGTGGAATGCCGAAATAACGACCCGAGCCTTCGCCGGAATATTCCCGAGCCTCGCCGGAAAATTCCCGAGCCTTCGCCGGATTCCGGTGAACTCGCCGGAAACACCCAAAGCTGCCCACTAAGATTCCAACAGTTCTGCCATAACGGAACCAACATTCAACCAATCAACTCAACAATACCACAACATCAAACAGAACTCTACACGGGTCCTTTGAATTTCAGAATTGAAAAGAAACGGATGAGAGAGAGAGTCCTTACCCGGAACCTTACTGCCGGAACCGAACACTGCCCGGAGAAACACCAACACACACACCCGAGCTCCAAAACACCCACACACACTTGCTGCCGAAGCCACAACCCCTGCAGAACGCAGCTCCGGCCAGACCCCACCACCAGCAACCTCGGCCCAACACGACCCACTGCAGACGAAACCGCAACCAACACCGACACAGACCCGCCGAGACAAAGGACCAACAACAACACGAACCCACAACACCCGCACAGATCCGCCACCACGACAACGATCCATCCGCCGTCACCGGCAACACAAAATCCACACCCACATCAAACGGTAACCAACGAAGAAAGAAAGAAGAAAAGAAAACAACAGGAGACGACCGGCTTACCAACACTTCGAGAGGGCGGCGACGGCTGCGTGCTCCTAACCGCGGCGAGAGGGACGGCAGTGGTGGGAACGGCAGTGGTGGCGTCCCGTGTGTTTGTGAGTGCCAAGAAAACGAAAAAGAGAAGAGGACCGGAGAAGAAGAGGAGGGTGAGAGAAAAAGAGAGAGAGAACGAGAAAAAGAAGGAAGAGAGGAAGATGGGAGGGAGAGAAAACGAAAGAGGAGGAAGAGAAGGGGGGAGTAGGTGGCGGCAGGTTTGGAGGAAAAGAGTAGAAGAAGAGAAAAGAAAGAATAGAAAAGAAAGAATGAAGAAGAGAAAAGAGATTTTAGGGCTCGTTTTGAGCTTGGGCGTGGTCAACCCGCCCAAGTCAAACCCTGTTGTTTTTTTTTTTGTGCAAAGCCAAAACGACGTAGTTTTGAAAGAAACCACGCTAAACCTCACGTTTCACCCCGATCTCGAATCCGTTTCCAACGGAACTCGAACCGTGAACAACACCAACTTAAAATTGACATTTCCAAGGCATAGTAATTTATTTCCTCGAATAAAACTCGAAAATACCCCAAGGGTAACATTGGAATAAAAATTTCGAAAATTCCGAAAAACCAAATTATGAAAACTCGGGGCGTTACATGGATATTATGTTTCTTTTCTTATAATACGCCTGTTATTTCTACCCTTTGTCCTTATTATATTTTGTTGATGCCAAAGGGGGGAGAAAATTGTTGGTTGGTTGGTTAGAATCTGGAATCCAACTCTATTAAGCATACATTATGGATGATTATTGTTGATTATTATTGCGCTACTCTGCTATTGTCAATGTATGCCTGATGATTGGTGCTATAAGCAGGGGGAGGTTTTTGGCTAAGTTGAAAAAGCCAATGGTGCTTTACACACAAAAGTTTTTGTTATAAGTGCTATTTTTACTAACCCCAGTTTTGCAGAGATCAACACATTGTTTGTCATCATCAAAAAGGGGGAGATTGTTAGCCTAAACATGGGTCTAATAGTTTAATTAGTGTTAATCCATAATTAACCATGTTTAGTGTGTTGATATATTATGATTTTGATGACTAACAAACTGGATTAGATGTTTGCCATATATACTTGTGTTGAGTTTTCTCGCAGGTTGGTTTTCAGCTTGGTTTCTCAGCTTGGTTTCAGAAGAAACCACACCTGTCTGTCAACATCGTGGTCCCAACTGCAAGTGGCTAAGTGGTCCTAATGGTCCATACAGCAATTAAGGCCAACTCCCAACTACTCCAACGGGCAGAGAAAATGGTCCAACACTGGAGAGAAGTCTTCAACCCTTGTCTCTCACCTCTCTTTGATCAATTATGTGAAGGGGACCATGCGGTCCACACTTATGGTCCCGGATTGCTAAAAATGGAATGTTTTCAAGTAATTGAGCTGCAAAGAGAGTGGACTTCCTGAAATCAACCCAACACCAGCTAGTGGATTGTGGAGTCAACTCTGAACTGATTTGTACCACATAGCCGTTGGATGAAGAGCTGAAGAATACTTTAGAGTCGTTGGATGAAGATCTTCCTACCTACCCCCACCAACTCAAGCACTATATAAGGAAGGCCATTGGATATCTTTCTTCCTTAACCCAGCCATTTGAAAACGTGCTATTGAGTAGATTATTGAGCTTATACCTGTTGTGTTCTTGCTGCTCTGAGAGCTTTGAAGTTGTGCTTAATCTTGTTCTCCAAGTCCTTACAAAGGGTAGAGTGTTTAGGCAAGACTAGTGTAGTATTGCTGGGTCCTCAAATCAGGGTCCTTAAATATTTCAATTTTGTGCAATAAAAAATAATAAAAATAAAAAACCCAATCAATATAGAGTGTTGTTATCAGAATTCAGCAGCCCAATCATTCTATGATTGTGTAATTAATGACCATTAAACTATTAAATATAATATAACAATAATAAAGAGAAGGGTATTTTAGTATTTCAATTTCGCAAGTTTTGGGACTTTGTGCTTTTATATATAGTATAGATTAGAGAAAAAAATTCATTATAAAATAAAGTAATCAATCCTTAATTATGTTCAATTAGTAAAAACAAGTAACAGAATCTGCATAAATTGGATGAATAAAAAAGTTTACATCACTAACAGCAAGAAATTAAATTAAAATGGTTCATGAATTTTTTTTTTTGTTTTTTTTACTCTCTTGAAGCATGAAAATTGCTTGCTTTAAGTTCAGCTTCACACTGGGATATCCGCGTGGACGATTCAATGCAAAACTCAAGCGTTAATTTTATATGTGACAATTCTAAGCATATTTTTTTTTTGTGCAATCTCTTTGCTTTCATAGTTTACAATCCTTTTTTTTTTCCTTAAACATAGTCTGCACCCCATTCTTCATTCTCACAACTTGTATATATCTTTTTTTTTTTCTCAAACGATTTTGGAGTTTTGCCTCGACTAATCTAGATTCAATCTGGTTGGCGCACCTAATTACGATGGATAAGTCTTCCAAAAAAATTTTGTATATACATGAGAACTTGAATTCAAGATACCAAGTCGCTTATCATTTCGACCAATCCCACCTTGCTACAACTAGTATATCTAAATTTAAATGTGAAGATTCCACTACTCATCCTATTTCGATTCAGAAGTCTCACGATATTAAGATTTTGTTGATATGGCATTTACTTATATTAGTTTTTGTGCACTTGCACGTGGTATGGTATTATCTTTTTGTAATTATAAATATGATCAGTTTTATTTTAATTTTTTTAAAAAAATAAAATGTAAATAGTAATAACATTCATCAATACAATAATAAAATGATAAAGTTGTTTACAAAAATTGTTAAACATATTGTTTAAATATTAATTATTATAATAGTAATATATATGCTAATAATAATAATTTATTTCTTATCTTTCTTAATTTTCTTCAGGATCGGTTGTACGTAGTTATCTTCATCTTTAATACAAATGAATCTTTTTTCTCTTTTTTTTTCTTCTTTGACCTCTAAACTTACAAATCTAACTTCCTTAGCAACAAATGGTCTATCGTGTATATTCTTTTCATTTCTTGACAAAAGAGAGCTTTTCAGTATCTTCATTTTCCAGCCAAAATTTTAAATAATTAAATTTGTTAGTAATTGTTAAAATTATGTTATTCAATTATATTAATTTTTTACCTGGCATTGGACGCCACTATATAATCTGTGACATTACATCCAATTAGTGTTTTTCCCTTGTCTAATAAGGTAATGAATGCATTGTCTTTTCCATCACTTTATAAACTTCAAGTCTTAACATATACATATTATTTGTAAAGCATTAGTTTTTTTTTTTATAAATTTACAATATATATATATATATATATATATATATAAATTTCAATTAAATCATACATTGGCTTGTGTTGGTTGATATAATCTGAAAATAGGGGGTGTGTTTTTTCATTGAATGTTCGGTTTGATTACAGAGAATAGGGGCGTGAATGGAGCCCGGGTCTAGATTTTCTAAGATTACACCATATCCAATAAAACGGGCCTTAGGGGATATTTATAGAGCGGGTGCCTTGTAGTCGGGCCTTCTCGGACAAATTGGGCTTGATGGGCTCGGACTCGGTCCTCGGGCCTGGGCTCTCCCGGTAGTCGGCCCAGGGGGTATAAAAAATATATCATTGGTCATATCCGTTGTATTTTTCTCTCTCACATTATGCTTTGTTATCTGAAATATCTACTTTCTTTCCACATCATTTATATCCAAAATACTATGGTTTTTCTTTTAGAGTAGCTTGAAGCTTGCAGTATACAAAAAAATATGAATTGTTGATGCCACTTATTTAAATATGATACTTACCTTTGTTGCAGTAGGACTACTCATGTTTTGTATGTCTCAGATTGAACATTTTCAGCTTCTCATATTCTTTTTGTTGGCGATTGCGTATTTTTGATTTCTTTTTTTTTTCCTGATACTGCTAAGCCTATTTTTGGATATTAATTTTTTCGAGTGGTATTATTATTTGAATTATAATTAAAATAAATAATATACTTACCACACTGTTGAACCTTGTTAGCTTCTTCTATATTTGGATTTATCATAATGTTTTTTTTTTTTATATCAATCAATATTGAAAGTGGAATTTAAATCTTAGGCCTTACCCCTTTTATTTTTGCAAGAGTACAACTACAAACCCATTAGTAATTTTAACATCTAATAAATTTTAACATTTTATAGTGTAATTCTTACATCTATTTGAAGGGTAAGATGATTGTTTACTATTTAACTTTTTTGTCTACATTTTCTGAATCCGTCCCTGTCAGGTAACTCTAATGCGACTAATCACTTATTTTATTAGGTCATGGAGTTTACACAAACTAACAATTTAACATGTGAAGAACTAAGAACTCAGCTACTTAATGGATGGGGAACTTTATTGACTTGCATGATAAAAAATAACAAAAAAGAAAAAAACAGGAAAGCAATCAGCATTCTCTCAAAGGAAAAAAAAAAAAGATGGGAGAAATATTGCTATTCTCACACCCCCTAATTGTTAATCTCACAATCACACATTTTCAATATGGTATAGTACTTTCAAATAAATTTATAACATATGGTGTGGGAATTAAACATTTTGGAGCAGGACTTCTTTCACCTTGAAGGACTTAGGTTTCTTCTGCAATGTCAATGACAAAACGGTACTTAATGTCATTCCTTAAGATGCGGTCGAAAGCTTCATTGATCTGTCCCGGCTTAACAAGTTCAATGTCGCAAGTAATATTATGCTTGCCACAAATATCCATCATTTCTTGTGTCTCTTCTATTGATCCTATCAAACTTCCCTGGATATTTTTCTTTCCTGCAAAGAAATTAATTTGAGCAAAAGGACCACTTGATTAAATCATGAAGTCGTTAATTAATATGCTATTTGCTTCTACACAATTAATGTGAATATTAGCATACCAAATGTTAGAGGAATAGCAGGCAACTCGTAGGGCTCCCCTGGGATTCCCACAATGCATAGTGTCCCATCCACTTTAAGCAACTCTAGTGTTGCCCCAAGATCACGTGCAACTGCGGTAGTATCTATGATAACATCAAGACTTCTCTTCTTCGCCTGGAAACACAAAATGAATTTACAGGTTAACTGAGACATATATATAGGTATTACAATTGGCCACTATGAAGATCTTTAAACCCAATTAACATATATACTGTTTGCCACAACAAATCCAGCAAACTCTAGCCTAATCTTGTTAACACGGCACAAACAGCTATAGAGTACAATATTTTGATCCACACTACCTGCATTTGGTTGGCATCAGTACTGAGAAGGAAGTCATCAGCCCCAAGTCGGACTCTGGCCTCTTTCTCTTTGGATGGAGAGGTACTGATGATGGTTACATGGTGACCAAATGCCTTGGCAAACTTGACTGCAACGTGACCCAGACCCCCTAGACCCACTACTCCAACCTTTCTGCCAGTGGTTTCGAACAAGTGATTGTACTTCATCGGCGTAAACACTGTGATTCCTGCACACAGCAACGGTGATGCTGCATCCATTGGAAGGCTTTCTGGTACATGCACAATGTACCTACATGGAAATGGAAATCCATCATTAAACCAAAAGGATCAGAGGCAACACTAAAAACACTCATCCAAAGGGACCCTGTGTTGTAGGCCATATATATATGTAAATGGGTTTAATGCCTAAATTTTAATAACTGGATATGTTCTATAGTTTGGCCATTTCAGTATAAGATGAAAGAAAAACAAAGAATGCAGGGCTAAGCATAAGCAAACATTGTGTACAATGTTATTCAAGAAAGGTGGTGTATATACTATATATATATATACCTCTGGTCATAAACGATCAGCTTGGAGAAGCCACCTTGCATTACAGTGCCATCCCAGAAAGTGCCACCAATGATCAACTCTAATTTCTCACAGTAATTCTCTTTAGAGCTAGTACAGAGCTCGCAGTCCAAACATGTGGCCGCCATGGCCCCGGCTCCAACTCTGTCTCCGACCTTGAACTTCTTCACATTGCTCCCCACCTTTGTGACTATCCCAGTCATCTCATGCCTACCACCATATATAGCATACATGAAAGTGAGCCCCTTAATTTTTGTAAACAAAATAAATATAATCATATATGGAAATAGAAATGAGCTAATTACCCGGGAACAAAAGGGTACTTGATGGATCCCCACTCATTCTTTGAGAAGTGGACATCCGTATGGCAGATCCCACAATATAAGACCTTTATTGTCACATCATTAGCTCCGTTCTCTCTGTGATTCAAGTTCAATCCTTGTTTAAGAATTCAAGTGTAATTATGACATTTTCATTTTGTACAAAGACGAAGACACATGAAAGTATATTATGCAAAAACATATCCAGAACCAACAGCAGAATGTGAAAAAACAAGAGAATTAAAAATACTGAAGACATATGGTAGTAGCGAGACAATTTAACATAAGAGTATTTCCACAACTTGAACTGACCACTACGGAAAAAAATTAACCTTTGACTTGAAGAAAATGAATAAAAAGAAGAAAGAAGAAAATTAACGTTGATGTGTTCAACTTTCGTATTGTCTAAAGATCAATTTCCCGACGTTTTCACAAAGCTCAACAATTTTAATTTGTAGTTCAACAGAACGATGCGTATAGTGAAACATGAGAAATTTATTGTAGGGTACTGGTAGTTTTTTTTTATTATTATTTTAAGAATAAGATGTGGATATCTAAGATTGTTGACTAGGAAAAAGAATCTGCCCAAGAATTACATTTTTAGAAGCTATACTGTACCATAGCACACCATTTAAAGTTGTCTATTTCCATGTCAAGATTAAGCTATACCATAGCACACCATTTTTACGATTCTGGTGTTGGATCCATGATTTCTCATTCATGGACGTGATAAAATTAATTCTTTCATTTAGTAGCACCTTAGGATATCATAGCCTTAAGGGTTAAGGGAGAGGTTCAAACGAGGAAAGGCTTAGGAAAGACTTACGGTGGATACCTAGGCACCCAGAGACGAGGAAGGGCGTAGTAAGCTAGGAAATACTCCGGGGAGTTGAAAATATCCATTCTTTTGGCCAAGTCATGTGGATTTCCAGGTCTAACTCCCTCTATTTCTCCATATTATAAATTATTTTTAATTTTCCTCATTTTGTTTCAAAATATAAAATTAGTGCACGTACTATGACAACTAGATCCGAGGCCAATAAAATTTCCTACTATTATTTTGCATCTGCACGCGAGTTCCAAGATGGGAAGATGAAACCTGAAAAACTGAGCATTTTCTACGGCCAGACAGGGAGGACAGCCACATGGCCTATATATATAGTATATTTTACTCACCCCGAGTAGCACAAACTACCACCACATATATTTTTTGTTCAACTGAAGTGTTTCAGTTCGGCATGCTTAAGTATCATTTACAACCAAGTTTGGAATCAAAATTATTGATTTTTTTTGTTTTTAATAAAAAGTGGGTGTTTCCTCTAATATACTAAAGTCTAGAAACTCACAGAACTGAGAACTTTGACTAATCTAATTCTAAGCCAAATCTCCTTACTAAACAAGTGCAGAGTAGTAGTGTCAAAAAGGGTATCATTTATGTTAAGCTGACATCTTAGATTTTGGCACAATACTAATTAGTTTTGATTTTAATTCAAAAAAGCTGTTTAAATTGTCTAAATTACTTCTTCATTATCATAAATATAAAAAATAAAATATATTCATAAGAATAAGATAAAATTTAAAAATAACATTGAAAGTTATTTTAAATAAATTTTAAAAACAACACTAGAAGTTTTTTTTAGATTTGTAAAAAATATCCAAAATTAACTAAAATTTATAAAATGACAGTTTGAATAAGACAAAATCTCTTTAATTTTCTAAACCAACAGATTGAGTCGGGCAGAAGAGATCAAATAAAAGGATGTGGTTTCAATGGTACAGCTGTGGTCTTGTCTTTTACAAAAAGCAGCATAAACTAATTATTTTGTCTTTTAGCAAATAAATTCAAAGTGTCCAACCGGCTCTCCCGATTGGGTAAGTGTGCTCTGTACTCCCTGGAGGAGAAACATGGCAAAGCTTTGATATTTTCTCAAAAGAAGAAAAAAAAAAAAAGAAAACTGAAGCAACTTTGGAAAAAGAATCACGCTGACAATGTGTGTGTATGTATTGTATAAGTACATGCACAAGAGAAGAGAAGTGAGTAAGGAAGTACCTTCGATGAAAATGGTAGGGGCTGATCTTGCCAGAAAGGTCATGGGCTGCCCAACCCAAAACAGGTTGTGTCTGTTGGTTAGGAGTTACGTCGCCCATGATCAAGACTTGAGGCCTGAGAACAAGACTGGCAAGAAAGACTATGTGTTGTATATGTATGTGGTGCTTTTTCCTTCTTTCCAGAGAAGGATGGAGAGGTTCAGGTTTTGGTGTTGAAGCTTTATAGTTGGTCGGAGTGGTTGCCTCTATTTAAACATGTGATGCAGGAGGGCGTGCTCATAATTATTATCCTCTCAACAACACCGACAACTTTTTGGGTAAGTTGCATTTTTTTCCTTTGTGGTGCCACGTGTTTTTTTGTGTGGTTTCAACCTTCACTTTCTACCTCAAGCAAATTGGAAAACACATGAGATGGACATAAATTATTTTAGGAAAGCACACGGTGTGTGCACCGCCCATCAGCTTGGCCGGGACCTTCGCTAAATTACAATGGCCTACGATTTTTTATTATCTTCCCCAAATGCATTTCAACTTGCTTGATTCGGTGGATAGAACTAATTAGACGATTTTTGGGATAGACGTATTAAGCGTTTCCGAAAGAAGCATTATTCAAAGATATATTCCCAGACTTAGCTGGAGTAGTCACAATAGTCTCGCCTAAAACTCTCCGACCTCGATAGAATATACTTGCACAATATTCGTACTTGAACTAAGTTCGTTCGTTTTCGCTCCATACTTTGTGAATAGGCATGACTTGTAAACTGTATTCGGGATATGAGATTCTCACTCTTGCTCAATTGGAGGGTCCGGAGATTCGTTTATTGCTACACGTCATTTTTACTAGAACGATGCCCACAATATTGGATGTCTAGGCCAATGTGTACACGGTATAGCCGAATAATGTGCAAGTACTTCATGTGTCAAACAAACAAACAATTATGCAGTGTGCATGTATGAAAAGTGTGCATGTTATAATGAAAAGTAGTGCAAAAACATAAAATATTTGAACTTGCGCCTCATCCGCTTGAGACTGCCTACATACTCTCAGTTAATGGGTTCAAAGCTCTCTTAGTTCATCAAACTGGAACCCCGGAGTCAAACTGAACGGTATTCTAGGATTGATCCAAGGTACTCATCAAACGAATTCTCAAAATCCCATGCCGCGGCATCAGGACTTAACTTACTCCACAACACATTCTCAAAACTTAATACTTTACAAAGTGCTAAAAGTACATTCTCAAAAATATTTTCTCAATACTTTGACACTTTATTAAGTGCCAAAACACATTCTCTAAATATTTTTTCAAAACTTTGATACTTTACTTGGTGGCCAAAATACATTCCAATGAAAACAAATGCATTTTACTAAAAACATTTGATCAAAATCTTTTGTAATTTTCAAAACATACGCAGGAATGCCATGCAACCTTTTTGTATAAAGACAAAAAAAAAAAACACATGTGAATGCCAAACATTAATGCAACTTCTTTTGCATAAAATATTCAAGCATTCAAACCTGACACATATAATCAATGCTACATATCAATGCAACTTCATATGTGGAGACATCAAAAAAAATCCTCCTAGGATGCAACTTCTATGCCTCCAATAACACATCACAAAAAGATAATAATTTATGCTAAAGAATACAAACATCAATCTTCAATCATGTCAATTGTGCCTATGTAACTTTCCTGTGCAAAGACTAGTGAGAAAACACATGTGGGAATGCAACTTATATGCATTAAATCATTCAAATAAAGAAATGTAATTTCTGTGAGGACCCAACTAAAGATTAATTTGATCCCTCACTACATCAAAGGAGTCGCCACCCGAATTTTATTGCGGACAAAATTCAGAGAAAAACCTTGACATCCATTATCCGCAGCAACCAGTCATAGCACTCCAAAGATGTAGGATTCACGGGTTCGTCACAGATGGGAAGGTGTTAGGCGCTCATCCATTTTGGGGCGAAATCGTGTGGAATTGAAGATCCCTGCATGCCTTATGCACAAGCAACACAACAACAAAACAAAAGAGACAAAAACGAAAACAAACAAAAAATAAACACATAATTGAGCTTCAGATTACACCGTTGAGTTAAGCACCTTTTTGGGCTCCCGAGTTTTGCGTTTGTCCCGTTTGTGTACCTATGAGTTTTCCTGTCCTTTTTATGTACCCCGGGTTTGAAATTTGGCCCTTTTCTATACCTCGGGCAGCCCGGCTGATGACGTGGCAAGCTGCCCGGGCAGACCCGACACGTGTCAGACACTTATTGGTCCACGTTGACAAAAAGTGGGGCCCACCTTATCCCACAGAATTTTATTTTTCGAAAAATCTAAAATTCTTTTTTTGATTTTTTAATTGAAATACCGGTTGGTTGACCCAATTTTATTTTTGGTTTACCTAATATGGTCTAAATTAAAATAAAACCTACTCAATAAATTTATTCCTATTTTTTTCTTTTTTTTTTCTCTTTTCTCTTTTCCTTTTCTCTTTTTTTTTCCACTTCTTCTTCCTCCCCCCCTCACCGGCACCCACTCTTCTTCCCCTTTTTTTTTCTTCTCTTCCTTCATCTCCTCTCGTCTCCTCTTCCTGCGACACGCACACCGCCGCCTCGATCTTCCCTCTCTCTCTTGTGGTGGTAGATCAAAACAGTTCTTGGCCGAGCATGACCCCGCCGCCGCCAACAGCCAAACCCAATACCAATCACCATCCAAACCAACATCACCACCCCTCCCAATTTCAAGAAAAAAGATCCGTTTTGCCGGACTTAAAACCAGAGAACCCGGATCTCCGCTGCTGGTTGTCCACCAACCACATCTGGCCAGCAACCAGCACACACGACCCCCCGCCGCCTCGACCACCGTACATGAGCAGACCCGTCGCTGTCACTTCCATCAACAACAACCCAGCTCGAAACCACCACCAACACCCATACACACACAGATAGAACAACCCGATTAGAGACCACACCAAACTGAAAACAGCGGAAGAAATGAGGAAGGGAGGAGGGTCGAGGGGGCAAAGGCAGCGACGACGACTCCCAGGTGCGTCCACGCATAGGTCGAGTCGGGGGGCTGCAGTGCGTGGCTCGCACGAGCCTTCAAAGTCTTCTTCCTCCTTCACTCGTTGCGGTTGGTGACTGCAAAGGTTTGATGGAGGCGGCGAATTATGAGGAGATAGAGGAAATTGGGAAGCGTGGTGCCGGGTGAGTGGGGAGGAAGAAGAAGGGAAAAAAAAAAGAGAAAAGAAAGAAAAGAGAAAAAAAAAGGAAAAGGGATAGGAAACTGTTTAGAATAAGGAGTTAAATTAATTATTTTTTAAAAAAGAAATAATAATGGTTCATAAGAAAAGATTAAGGAGATTTTTTTGTTAATTTTATGAGGAAAGTAGTAATTGATTTTAAATCAGCTACGGGTCAGTTCATGAATTACCACCTGGTTTCTATTGGGTTTTAGAAACGGTTGAACTGGTAGGGCGAGGCGAACCGGCAAAAAATTGGGCCAACCAGTCGGTAAGGTAATTAAAAATCAAAAAAAAATTTCCATTTTTCAGAAAATAAAATTCTGTGGGAAAAGGTGGGCCCCACTTTTTTTGTCGACGTGGACGAGTAAGTGTCTGACACGTGTCGGGTCTGCCCGGGCAGCTTGCCACGTCATCGGCCGGGCAGCCCTAGGTATAGAAAAGGGCCAAATTTCAAACCCAGGGTACATAAAAAGGACAGGAAAACTCATAGGTACACAAACGGGACAAACGCAAAACTCGAGGGCCCAAAAAGGTGCTTAACCCTTACACCGTTAGAATCCACCTACATACTCCGGCGACCGGATTCAAAGCTCACATAGTTCTTACATGGCATCATAACAATACACAATACGACATAAAACGATGCAGCAACATCACAACAACATAATCATTACTACAAAAACATTGACATCAAAGCCGCAACATTAACATCACAACCACAACATCAACATCATAGCAACAACGCAACAACATAGCATAACCCGCAACCCGACGACATCACAGTGACATCGACATCACAATAGCAATATCAGCATCAAGACAACAACAACCATATCACAGCAGCAACATCCATATTATAGCGACATCACCGCATCAACACAACACACGTAACATAAGAAGAAAATAAAATTCGCTTGCATCCCATTTTTAGACCGAGTCTACCTACAAACCCGAGTGGTTGGGGTCAAAGCCACGTAGTTCTATACACTGATTCACACGAAAATCAAAGCATCATCATCAATAACATCACAACACAGCAATAAAAATTGAATTAAAAGGGTTAGGGTTACCTCTTGAAGCCCTCCTCTCGCTCCCGTTAGCTTTCCGCTTCTCAACAGAATCTTGACTCAACTTCAATCGAAAACTGGTACTAAAGAAGACCGAATTAGCATCTGGTATTAACTGAAAAGGTGTAGAACTCTCTCCTAGCATTCCAGAGACGCCAAGAACGCAGCAATCCAACATCTGTAGCCTGAGATATTGCAATTCTCCCGGGACTGCACAGAGAAGAAAGCTCCTCTCGGGTTTGCACTCTTTTCTCCAACGATTTGCTCCAATTGGGCTCCTTCTTATAACCCTCTTGCTCTCCTCTTGTTATTGGGTTGTTTCTACTCCTCCCCATGAAATCTTTCCAGAAAATCAGCTCCTTTAATGCCTCTTATNGGGGGGGGGGGGGGGGGGGGGGGGGGGGGGGGGGGGTTCTATTTATAGTATTCAGGGGTAAGGGGTCATCCTATTAATCTAAGGGTCGAGGTTGAACTCCTAAATTTGAAGGTTGTGGGCTAGGATTCCGAAAAAGAGGCAGAAAGAAGCTTCTGGAAGGAACGACCGCCATAGGCCCCGACGGTCATGTCGTGACGACTGCCAGTGCATTGCAGTCATGTCGTGATGACTGCCAAGGCATTGCGGTCATCCTCCTTTGTCTTCCAGTGGTGGCGATCATGGCGACATGACCGCCACCGACTGTGCAGTTTTTTCTCTTTTCTTACTTTTTCTCCTCCATTCAGATTCCTAGTTGGTTTCCACGCCTTCTAAAGTATTCCCTGACCGAGAAAATATCCTAAACTTGTCTCCTACTCCTTTACTTTTCCTCTTTATCAATCTCACATCAAATTATTCTCTTTTTTTATTTAAACTACCATAAAAATGTGAATCGGATGATCATTAGTAAAATGCTTAAGGATAATTAATTGTGTTTAGTAACATAATGCTTGCACTAAATTGACACAATGAGCATGTGGTTATAATGGGCATTAAAGTACAATTAATTATACTAATGACTAGTGCATTATATTATATGATAAATGCCTTAACTAGGTTTTGATTATGACAAACCTATGCATAGCATCTTGTGTACCTAAACATGTATTCTAGCTCACATGAAGAATCCCCAACCCGTGATCAAACCTTGGAAGATGAGTGACTGGGATTGGTTTGTGGTGTTAGTGGAGCATGAAGGGTCGCTTTCATGAACAAGCTCCCATGCCACTCGCATTTGTTTAATCCCTATGGGGATTGGTCAAGGAACCTAGTACACTAACATTTCTGGGTTTTGAATAAGTGTTAAAGGCTACCTTAAACAAATCAAATGTCAGTTGAATTCAAACTTCCTAGGCCCAACCTAGGACTATGCTAAACAACGTCATCAATGAACAAAAAGTTGCTGACTGGTGTGTCTCGTGCCAAAACGTGAAAGGGACAACACGGAAGAAGACCGTTGACACTCTAGCACCTCAGAAGACAAAATAGCTGGATGGAAAGAGACATGTAACAAATCTTTTGAATTGACACCATCCATCTTGCCTATATAAAGAGATGCTGATTCAAGGAGAACTTCAGAGCTGCTAAAACCGAGATTTTGAATTCAAGCAAAGTTAGTTGCATTTGCAGTTCTTAAGTCAAGCAAAATAGAGAGAGAAATTTTTTTCTTAGTTCATTCATTGAGAGACAATATTTGAAGGAAAAAGTTGTTGTACTTAAAAATAGCTTCTGTATCAAAGGGTTTTGTGTAAGGCAAAGCTAGGAAAAGTTTTGTGGTGAGTGTGTGAGGTTTGAGTTAAGCCTAGAGAAAAACTTGTACTAAGGTTATTGGTTGAACCCGTAAAAAACCATAATAGAGTGAGTTAGAAATCTCAAGGGGGATCCTTGAGTAGTGGGGGTAGTCCTGTGTGGCGAACCACTATAAATCCTGTGTCACATTTTCTCTTAGCATTTTAATTAGTGTGTTCATTAGTAGTCATAAACACAAATTCAGAGAGAAAAACAGTTTGGCATCTGAGATGCCAAATTAGGTTTTAATCAACAAGGCTAATTCACCCCCTCCCTCTTAGCCACTTTTGGGCCAACAAAAAACAGAAAACATGCAAAATATATGTTTAATCCCAAATGGGTCAAGCACCTTTTTGGGCCCCGAGTTTCGCATTTGTCCCATTTGTATACCTGGGTGTTTTTCTGTCCCTTTTGTATACCCCGGGGGTTAGAATTTTGTCCATTTTATTTCCCGCAGGCAGCCCGGGTGATGACGTGGCCATCTTCTTGGGTCCACCAGACACATGTTGGATTTTTATTGGACGACGTGGTTAAAAAGTGGGACCCACCTTTTTCTAGAATTTTAATTTCCATAAAATTTTATCCGATTTTTAAATTGAAATAGCGGTTGGTTGACCCGGTTTTTTTCCGGTTAGCCCGGTACGGTCTGAGTTAAAAAAACCCCACCCCAATCAATTCCGATTTTATTCCCCTTTCCTATCTAATCTTTTTTTGTCTCTCTTTTTTTTTTTTTCCTTTTCTTCTTCCTCCCCACTCGCCTCTCAAATCTCTTTCTGCCTCTCCTGGCTCGTCGCTGGAGAAGACAATATCCACGGAGGAGCTGCCGCCGCCATCATCTCCCAGCGAGCACAACAGCCACAAAAACTATCACCCCGCTCGATCCACCGTCGCCTCGCATCGGGAACCACCAAGACTCTCAGTCTCGTTCTCACCCGAGGTCGAAGAAAAACCAAGCATGGGCGACGAGCACTCAGACCACCGCTTCGATCTTGCCACCCTAAGGACCTCCTTGTAAACCACCATTTACAGTGCGGGAGCCCGAGCACAAAGCCCGACCCCCCCCCCCCTCCGCTCAAGGCGAACCATCACCAACAGCCCAAGCACGTAGCCATCGCCGCATACCACCTGCACAAAAACATAAACCACAACCACAAGACACAACCAACACACGCCGCCCTCAAGTCTCTGGTTTGGGCAATTGATGTTCATTGGTTTTTATTCAATTCAAAAAAACAATTAATTGGTTTCATCATAAGATATCGGGCTGGCTGGAGTTTTCATTTGCGTCATTATGTGTGTTATTTGGTCACTCTTTCTTGACAAATCTGGGGAGGAGAACAAGGTTTTGCTGCAAAAATAAAGAAACATTGATTCTATTTCAAACAAAATAATTAAAAAAATTATATAGAAGGAGAAGTGATGGGGAAGCGTGGGTGCGGTGAGTGGGGAAGGAGAAGAAGAGAAAAAAGAAAAGGAGAGAGAAAAAAAAAAGAGGAAATGGAAATAAAATCAGAAGGTAAATTGATCTAGTATATTTTTTTTTCTAACTTAGACCGTACCGGACAAATAAGAAATAAAATCGGGTCAACCAATCGGTATTTCAATTTAAAAATTAGTTATCAATTTTTGGAATTTTAGAAATTAAAATTTAGTCAAAACGAGTGGGTCCCACTTTTTAACCACGTGGTCCAATAAAAATCTGAAATGTGTCAGATAGATCCCGACAATGGCCACGTCTTCGTCCGGGCTGCCCGAGGTACATAAAAGGAAAAAAATTCTAAACCCGAAGTATACGAAAGAGACTGAAAAACTCCCGGATATACAAACGGGACAAACACAAAACTCGGGGGCCCAAAAAGGTGCTTGTCCCATTCCCAAATCTTCACGAAAATTAGGACTAAAATTAATTGCAGGCCATGTGTTTAACTGGACTATTATCTCTGGAGGATTCATATTTTATAGCCCAAACCTAATATCTATCTCTAACCCAGAATTAGTTAAATAACAAAGGGTCAAAAATAAATAAAAAAATAAGCAAATAAAATACCCTTATTCTACTATATTAAATCACAAGCATATTTATGCCGTCAATCAAATCATCTCATCAATTAAAGACATAAACAAATTTATAACTCAAGAAAATAAAATAAATCATGGGTCAAATTTGGATGTTCACAGATGCCCGTAGTTGGTGAGACTTTAGAAAACTGATGACGAACTAACGAAAAGAAGAACAATCAAATTTGAAGGAGTTTACTGCTACTGATGCTGATGCTCGACATGTGTGCCATGGGTTGGAACATTCCATGTTCCGAAGGTATTCCACTAGAGAATAGGGAATCATCTCATCCCTAAGTATCCGCAGGGGATGGTGCTCTACTGGGAATGAATAGTTATTTCATGACTGGACTCGGTATAGGAGAGAATGTTCAGAATTCTAACACTTAACCTATGCTCATTTCTGCTTGGTGTAGGAAAGGACAGGCCTAATTTGTAACCTATTCTAGATAACTAGACTTGGTGTTGGAAAGAACACGCCTAACCCTTAACCTATTCTAGATAACTAGACTCAGTGTTGGAAAGGACACGCCTAACCTGTAACCTATACTAGATATCTTGGTTTAGGAAAGGACACGCCTAACTAGTAACCTATACTGGGTAACTGGACTCGGTCTAAGAAAGGACACGCCTAACCCGTAACCTATTTTGGATAGCTGGATGTAGAAAAGAAAGCTTGAATTTGAACTCGCAATCTATTCGGGGACTTGGTGTAAAAAGAGATGCTTGAATTTTATCTTGTACTCTATTCTGGGATTTGGCATAGAAAGGGATGTTCGAATCTGACCCACAATCTATTCTGGGACCTGGTGTGGAAAAGGATGTTTGAAACCCTAACCCGTAACCTAATCTGGATATCATGGTGTGGGAAAGGACACGCCTAACCCATAACCTATACTGGAAAGCTTCGTGTAGATACGGATGTTAGAACCCCAATCCGTAACTTATTCTAGACTCGTCATCTGGTCATTATTGTGTTAGGAGAGGGTGTACCGACCCTAACCATCAACTTATTCATCAACTACTTATCGACTCAATTGGATACTGTGAGGGGATCTCTATCTCAGCATTACTGGGAAAAGGATTCTACGAATCACAGGGTGTTCCAACCCATGGTTTGTCACATCTTTGCACCAGTCATCAATTCAACGGCTGGGTATTGAAAACATCGGTTTGACGGGGTAGCATGCCCCAAGATGTATAAACTCAAAACACGGGAAGTATGCCCTGAGAAACATCAATATCGAATCACGGGGTAGCATGCCACAAAAAGTGAACTCAAACCATGGGGTAGGATGTCCCGGGACACAAGTCAAACAACAATAGGGTAGCATGCTCCGAAAGGTCAACTCAAATCATGGGGTAGCATGCCCCTTGTGTCTAATCTCATCAACATGGGCCCGCTGTGCTCCTCACCTGCCATGCCAATATTTGAGAATTAGATTTTAGCCGTATACAAAGGGCAATTCATGCCTTGGCCCGTTGGTCTACAATAAATAAATATTAAGGAAAGATTAAAGAACATGATAAGAGGAAAAGTAGGATTTTTTTCCTTAACGAGATTTATTTATTATTTTTTTATAAAAAAAAATCTAATTTGGTGGGTTGCGAGACCTTAAAAGCTATTTTTTACACATACTTGAATTCACAACAATAATCACCCAAATGCACGTACCACTTATTGAATTATCATGCATGAGATGCTCAGGGTATGCAGCTGGTTGGGGGCTAAAGATTGCCGCTAGGGAATAGGTTGGCCTACTCACATGTGATCATGGATATCGCGTGAGGTCCAAGGCCCATGAATCCCCATCATTGCTATGCATCGAGAAATGGTTTCACTCAAGCCACTATCGCTTACGAAAAGCATGTAGCGGACTTGGATTCCCTCAGCCTCTTACAGTAGAGGCTTCACATCAATTGTCATCAATGCAAGGCACTTATGATGACACGTAGAACGGCATACAAAATTCAATGATTACACAAAGTTTCTTAAACCCTCAGAATCCGCAGCGGAGTCACTAGCTGTGAAGACCCGACCCAAAATCACTTAGGCCTCTTTACCTATTCTTTACACCTTCTTCTTAACCAACACCCAATGTCTTTGGAGTCACCACCCGAATTTCATTAAAGGGCAAAATTTGGAAAAAACCTTTCATGACTCCATTTTAAGGCAATCAATTGGCGAACCAAAGATATTGGGCCCTCGGGTTCGTCACAGGTGGGAAGGTGTTAGGCACCCATCCGTGTTGGGGTGAAACTTTGTGTAATCGAAGAACATAAGTACGCCTTGTGCAAGTGTGCAAAATGTGGAAAACAAATCACATAATAATAGAATCAAACTTAAACAAAAAGGAAAATAAAAATATTTGGGCTTGAGTCTCCTCCACTAGAGACCACCTACGTACCCCGACGACCGGGTTCAAAGCCCACGTAGTTCTTGTTGTAACATCACAATAATCACATCATCAAAAGCATCAACAAATCACCAAGCAAATGGTATAATCAAAGGGGTTAGGAATACCTCTTATAGCCCTCCTCTAGCTCCTTGGTTTGGGTTGGATTGTGCACCCAATTTTTTCCAACTCCTTAGCTCAATCTTTGATTCCCTCATGGTCTACCTTTGCTGCTTCTTTGATGAAGATACCCACGAAATTCCTCCACAGTTTCTTCCTATAAAGATATTTCTAGGCTTGGAGAAGTAGAGTTTCTCTAAGCAAACAAATCTTATGGGGTGTGTATGTAATGAGAGATTGATCCTCTGGAATGTGAGTGTGGGGTCCTATTTATAGTGTTATAGGGCGTAGACCTGCTTAACAATCAAGGTCTTAGCCAAAAATCTGGGGCAAAACTGTGTAGATTCAAATTAGGGGGCGAAAATCGGGAAAATCGGGCAATCTAGGCGTCCATGACCGCCATGCCCAGCGGTCATCGGCTGGATGGCGCCCGACGGTCATTAGAGGATGGCCGCCCAGACCCGGCAGTCATCCCGCCATGGCCGCCCAGCTTCCCTACAATTCTCCGTTCTTTCCATTTTTGCTCTTGGTTTCTCCTAATTTCTCACTGATTTGATTCCACCGTGTAATTAACCCCTAATCTACCCAAAATCAGCTCTCTTCTTGATTAGTACTTCTCCCAATCATCTCCTAATTAATCGATTACATATTAAGTCCCCATTTTATGCCCATATCATACCAAAAACAAATTTACCATTAAGGGATGATTTAACTCTAATTTTCCACGAAAATCAGAGCTAAAATTGGAATGCAAGTAAAGTCTTTATTGGTTGTTCAACTCTGGAAGGTCCATATTTCATTAACTTAGGCCCTCAAATTTATACTTAACCCAAAGATAAATCATCCCATTATAATCAGGTTAAACTAAACAAGAAAGCCCAAAAAAAATAAAATAGGACCATATTTTAATGACCGGGACTTTCGTATAGCTTTATCCTAAGAATAAACCATCTCATTAATCCTAGGGTTCAAACATATAAATCCTAACTCAAAAAATATGCATTCCAATAAAAAAATTCTGAGCATGCAAATCATCTCACTAATCTTGTGGTGTGATCATACCCAAAATCTAAATTAAAGAAATATTCATGGGTCTAATTTGGGTGTTCACAGTGGGATTCACATTTGATACCTGGATGTGAAATGATATCGTACCATGGTGAGAGGACATCGTTTCATTCAGCATGTACCCAGTACGTGACCTATGATTGACCTGAGCAAGGAAAAAATTGGGTATATAAATGACTTAGAGAAAATTCGAGGTACATGATTGTTGCAAAGTATAAAGTTTGGGTATCAAAAATACCCAAAACCCTAAATATAAGATAATGACTAGATGGTAGCTAGAGGTGACCGACTATCCTTTATGAATGCCCAAACCAATATTACTAACATTCCTCTAGCTTGAAAATACCTAAAAAGTGTTACTTTGCATTTTGGCTATTATTAGTTTATTAAGCAATCAGCGTCCTTTTATACACTTGGAGGTTCAAGTTGTCTAACTTTTCTGGCCTTTTAATACAAACAAATACATGATGGTTTTATTATTATACATGCATAAGTAGGGTATAAACTAGATTTTTAGAATAAAAACTTTAAATATGTTGATGTGAGTGTGGAATTATACACAAGAACAACTAGTGGTAGTATTTAAGATGATGTGCTAATTTCCAATATTTTATTAATATTACCAAGCACCTAGGGGGAATTAATTGTGATGACCGAAATCCCACATCCGAAGTTTGTGGCAGAAATTCACAAACTAGATGACCTCAAATTTAAAAATTTTGTCCGATGTGATTTTGGTTCAACTGTGAAGGTTATTTTAGGCTAGTTTATTAGACCACAATTAATATTGCCTGCAGATATTTATAACCTTATATAATGCTATAATTTTTCTGTAAATGATATAAACAAGACAACAAATTCAATATAGTGCTTCCATTTTTTTTTCAATTTTGAATATGTCACCAACAAGCAAATTGTACCAACTCTTTTAATCATAATAACTACTACAACCTAACATCTCAACTCCAGATCTCATCTTCTTATAATTGATCTCAAATGCGTATCGTGTCTAGAACTTACAAAACTTGCCTAGTTCTTTCGAACCACACCATAACCATATAGGTTTAAGCTTGTTTTGACTACTAGTGATACAACAAAAAAGCCACCATCAATTAAAAAAAAATGAGCTAGCTAGCCACTCTATGTGAGATCGAGGCCTATACTATTGTTCATTTCCCTTGCAATATTCGGCCCTCATGATAACCAAGACTGTGGTGTAGCCCTCTTCGACAGTTCAAGCGAACATCAAAGACATATATTTGAATTGTCATGAAAAACAACCTTATATTTTGGATTTTGAGGATTTGAAACAAATTCATGAACAAGTTATGAGTTATCTCATTCTAAGGAACGAAAACCTCACGTTTCCTGACGTTCGAATATTAATGTTCTTTTTGTGAATTTTAATTGTCAGACCTCACTACGGGCTAAAAAAAAAAAAGTATTTTTGGGTCGCAAACTTATTAAAGAAAAGAATGATATAGATAAATATCGAATGTTGTATATGGAACCAATTAATTTAAAATCAGACACCATCAACTTATATATATCAAAATAAGTATTCAAAGTCACAAGATTTTACGGATCAACCATTGTAGATTTTTATGCTATTTAGAATTCATAAAATCTTTTGTTGTCTATATTTAGGCTTTGGTACAAGCAATTCTTTTTAAGTTGTTAGTTTAGTACAATCCCATTATTCATGACTTGTTTATGATTTGTTTCTTCAAATTGTTCGAAGTTGGAAAATAAGGTTTTTTTTTAATCAATATTCAAAAACAAATTCCTGGGAGGCTCAATGTGAAAGCCTTTAAAACTTACTGGCGGATGGAATTGGAAGCCTATATATCTTTTAGCGTTAGTCTAAACCAATTTTAACAATTGTTAGCTTCACTATCCACATTACATGTACTCCTCCTCCACTCCTATCATATGACTTTTCTTTTATAGGATTTCTTACTTTAAAACTCTAGTTATCATAGCACGAGAAGCCATGTACTTGTAAGTCCATGCAATTCTACTGTGGGCAAGGTGGTTGAGCTTATCCTATTTAAATTTGGATTGGCCATTCAAACATAAACATAATAAGTGTTTAGTTAAATTGAAATTAGTTTGAATATTTAGTAAAATTTGGATTGGCCATTCAAACATAAACAGAATAAGTGTTTAGTTAAATTGAAATTTGAATATTTAGTAAAATTTGGATTAGTTTGAATTCAGTAAGTTGGTTTAAATATACTACTTTGAAAGTTTATAAGGTTTTTGGGTTTTACAGTACCCGATCTTTAACATTTTGGCTAATTTGGGTCCCTGACTTTCTGTTTGGCAAGTCATGTACCCCGAGTTTCAATGGACAGGCCAATTGTGATCCCTCGGTCAGGTACCTGCTGACTCGGCGGGCTGTCCGAATTTGAAGTTTGGGAGGTGCTTCAAAATGTCGCCTTCTTGAGCCAAAACGACGTTGTTTTAAAGGGTTGAGTGACACGTTAAGTCTAGTTGTCACTATGGGCCCATTGCTACCATCTCGGATTCTTCACCTAATCGACCCAGAACCCAATGGATACTCCAGGAACCTACCCCAAACCCAACCCGATTTGGACAATTTATTTAAATTAAATGGAATGGAATAAATTTTTATTAAAACTTTCATTTTTAGAATAAATAGATTTATATACTAATCTAAGCTGTTTAATTTTAAAACTGGGTATCAAAATAAAAAAACCATATTTTCTCTCTAATTCTATCCATAATATTTTCTTATTTTTTTCTTTATCTACCTTTTTTTCTTCAAAATAAAAAAAATAATAACAATAAAAAAATTTCAATTAATAAAAATAAATTTAACACTTTCTTTCCTTTAGGCTTTAAGTTATATATTTTTTTAAAAAATTTATTCCTGCTCTTTTTTTTTTCTTTTTTTTCGTTCTCTCCTCTTCTCCTCAGCTCCTCCTCTTTCCTTCTCCCACCCTTCGTGTGCAGCACCCTCCCTCCTCCTCCTCCTCCCTCCTCCTCCTCCTCCCTCAGCTTTTACTTGGTCAATGATAACACAGATGCCTTTAGTTTACTAATGAGATTTTATTCCACAATTTTAGCCTTATATTTTGTTAACATAGATTCATTTGACATTTGATATTATATATTTTGTTAATATTATTCTAGCACAAATTATTTAGTATGGCTTCCAGATGGAATTTGGGGATTTTTTAAATTTTTAAATTGGAACAAAAAAAAACATAAAAAAAAAATCAGGCTAGGTTTCTATTCGGTATCCATTGGGTTTCGGTTCGGTTGGGTAAAAAATCCGAGTTGGTATCACACAGAGCCCACAAAAGCACATGGATCCAACGTGTCCATCCAATCCTCTAAAACGGCGTCGTTTTGACCCAAGACGACGTTGTTTCGAAACACCTCCCAAACCTCAAATTCGGGCAGCCCGCCACGTCAGCAGGTACCTGACTGAGGGAACACGATTGGTCTGCCCATTGAAACTCGGGGTACATGACCGGCCAAACAGAAAGTCTGGGACCCAAATTGGCCAAAACGTTAAAGATCGGGTACAGTAAAACCTAAAAACCCAAAGTTTATGTGCACCTTGTAAGTAGTGGATGACATGAGGGAGAAATTTGTAGATGTGTATTGTATTCAACATAGCTTAATAAAATAGACAAGGCTTCTCCCAAATCCTCCCTCTATTCTCTCTTTACTTCTCTCCATTATTGTGTTGTTAGGTTTATCAAGCTGAGGCTTGAACCATACGAGTATCCTCCATAACCTTAAACTTTGTGTATGTGATAGATTGTATCAAAGTTTTTCAAGACCTTTTGTGAAGGTCAACGCCTTAATTGTTGATGTTGCAGGGAGGATCAGTGCATGCTTTGATGCCTTGTTTACTGGAAGAGGAATCAAGAACAACAAGAAAAAGATGGAGTCAGAGCTTATTTAGTTAGAGGTATTGACTTGGAATGAAAAATTGAAGCGCCCCGACCCGTATTTACCGTACAACGTAAACACAAGCCGAAACTGTGACAACCCAGCCCGACAAGGCCTAGTATACAGTGTAAACAACCATATCTCGGCCCAACGGCCCAAAATAATAAAACAACAAAAGTAACAAATCCGGCCCAATGGCCCAATAATAGCGAAAACATTGAACAGCGGAAGACTTAAATAACTCACTAACACTGTATGCGACACATGCAAACTATGGATCCGAGCCCTGTCCAAGGGATGACGCTGCAGCCTGTCTGGAATGCACCAAACCTGTACATGAAACAACTCATCCTACGGAATGAAAGCCCGCAGGTGAGGGGTGAGTCCGAAGTGCTCACGACAATGGAAAGACGATCAGTATGCACACTATAACTACTCAAGTCAAAAACACGGGCTAAACAGCCCAACCCAAAGACTCGACCCAAAACTGAAAAGACTCAAATAAAATCAATTGTCCAATTTTATCTTTCCGGGCCCCGTCACGGATAAGCTAATGGTCAAACCTGGTTATCAACACATTCCGGGTGCCAGACCAAATCAGAGAACCCAGGGATCGACATCCCAAAAATACGAACCCAGGGATAGACATCCCAAAAATATATCACGGGATAGACATCCCAGGGATAGACATCCCAAGCATAGACATGCTTATCAAGTAACCCAGGTCATGGCCACCACGAAACAGTTTCTAACCATCGAGTCGTACCACTACCTATCACGTGACAATTATATTACCGTCATCAATATCAAATCGTAGGGATCGACATCCCTAACCAGAATCCCAGGATAGACATCCCAAATCAGACCAAGGATCGTCATCCTTGTCACAATTCATTAATTATTCCATTATTACTTAATCCGAAAGACACAGAAAAACGACACGGGAATAGACATCCCAAAAAAAATACCGAACAAGCACCGGGATAGACATCCCGAACCAGAACACAACAAAAGCATCATGCAATAAACAACAACACAATACCGAGTAATATAGGCACATATTGAAGGAAATCCATCCTCACCTTGGCCGATTACCCAACTTCGGAAACTATGACCGGTACGACGCCGGCTCCTCGGGAAACTGCCCGATATCCAACCTATACACAAAACAATGTACACACACATAAATGCACGTATCGGTATACTGTGATGCCCAAAATGCGTAATAATCCCATCCCGATTATTTATCCTTTATTACTTCCATTTACCGAAAATATTTAACCATACGTATATCCGAATATAATTTCGGTACTGTATTTTAATTAAAATTCTTTTTCAAAATATTTCCATAAAGTATGTTACTTGTCGACAATAATTATCCAAATATTATTATATTAGAAGACCATATTTCCAGTAAATATATATTTATGTGAACTTATCTTTCTAAAGATAAATACGAATTTACGTGCATTCATATGTATTTCCAAAAGTTATTCCCAAAATAATTTTCACAAGAAATATATATGTCTTTCCTAAAAAATCGTAATATAATTCCCCAGAAATCATATATGTGTATGTATATTTATTTATTAAAAGATATTTTCCATAACGTATTTATACTTTTTTTTTAAATCAAAATCGTCTCATATTTACTTCCCACAAGGAAATACATTGTATGCCAAAGTATTATACCTATTATATATATATACCATAATAATCATTTCCAGAAAATATTTAGTTTGTAAATATATATAGGTTTATATTTTTATTAATTCGGGTTGGGCCAGATATAACGCTAACAGAAATTCAACCCATAATTACCCAAGGTCACAAAGGTTCAGGCCTGCAAGACCAAGCCCAGGAGATAGTCCCAACCACGGGCCCATGCCAGGCTCGGCCCAGCGCCATCATAACCCAAGGCCTGACCCGTTTGAGGATCCGGTCACTCACCCTCCTGACCCGGACTCCACGGGTTCGGCGGACGGAGCAAGGTGGCGGCGAGCAGCAGGACGAACGGTGAGAGGAACGCGGCAAGGAGGTGGCGAGGGCGAGACGCGACAGTCTGTAGGCGGAAAGGCGATGGCAGCGTGACTTGAGGAAGGTGGAGCTCGGGTCACGCGTCGTCGGGGTCGGCTTCGTCGGGTTGTCACGACGGTTGCACCTCGAGGAAGAAGAAGGCGACAGGCGGCTCTGCGAAAGCGGGAGGAGGTGTGCAGGGGGCGGTGCGGCGTCTTCGCGAGCGGCGAGGAGGAGACGATGGTCGCTGGCTCATCGTCGGCAGCTGTAAGGTGGAGGGCAAGGAGGAGAGGAGAGGAGAGGAACTGGGCGCGGTCGGGCTGCTAGTGGTGGTCCGGTTGTGGTTCGCTGGTGAGGGTGGCTGCGCGAGGTGAAAAAGAAAAGGGAGAAAATGGTGGCTCCGTGGACGGCAGGGGGAGAAGAAGAAAGAAAAGAGATGGGTTGATGGTGTCGGGTGGAAGATGGAAGCAGGAAAGAAGGAAGAGAAGAGGATATAGAAGAAGAAAAGGAAAAAAAAAATGGAGGTGGTGGGAGGTGGGGAGAAAGTGGGAGAAAAGATAAGATTTTTAAAAAAAGAAGGTGGAGAAGATGGTGGGTGGGTGGCCAGTAGTGGAGGAGAAGAAGGTAATGAAAAGAAAGAAAAAGGAAGAGAAAAAGAAAATAAGTGAGGAGAAGAGAAAATTAAAAGAAAAGATAGAAAAAGATAGGTAAAAGAAAGAGAGTAGAAAAATTAGAAAAGAAAAAGAAACGGGAGAGAGGAAGAGTTAGCCCGGGAGAGAGAAACGTGTCTCAAGCATCGGCCAAATTTGTTTGTTCCTCGATGACCAAAATATCCTCTGTTCCGGCTTTAACCCGTTAGAAGTACAAGGGTATATCCGTCTTTCCGTCAAATTCCGTCCCGTGTCCGAAAATGCAACTTGGGCTCAGAAAATCCGGTTAATACCCCTGAACGTCGTCCAAGTCTCGGAATTGAAAACCGAGGCTCGGTTAGTTAAAAGATACTTTCGAGCGCGGGAAAACTCTCGGTTTCGAAAAATGACTCCCGATTTACCTTGAATTAATTACCCAAGAATAATTCAACAGTAGATCACGATAAAACGACTTTTACAGTCCCGGTAAAAATCAAAAATTTTACTCGGGCTGTTACAGTCTACCCACCTTAAAAAGAATTTCGTCCCCGAAATTCCGTCTTATCCGTGGGTCCTATCACGATAAGCTTCTGGCACACTCTGCCAGGTGTCCAACTCAACATGAGATACCGCTTATACCCTTAAGCGACATCTCATCCGCTTATAAATACCAAACCTCACAGCTGAGACATGCATTCTCAGCCATGGACTCTCCACTTCGTTCTCGAACGACCTCAGACTCCGAGAACAACAGCTACATCGGTGGCAAGGCTTTCCCGACAAGCTCCGATGAAGAGCCTCCGAAGAAGCGGTTCAAGACCAACATCATCGGCCTGGAGGAGAACATGGTGGTCTCCCCAAAGCGACGGAAGAAGCGTGTCGGCAAGAAAGCTGAGGACAAGAAGGGTAAGGCGGTAGTTGAAAGCAGCACACCGCAACAGAAGTTGACGCAGCTGAACGTCTCCCTGAAGAAAATCAGCTCGGCGGTGGCACAAATTGAACTGGCGTGCGCGGAGCTCTTCCCGCACTTAAGGAACGTTCAACAGCTTGTAAAAGACCTTGAGAAGCAAGTAGCTCCTTAGAGCACTTCTTCTCTGTTGTAACACCTTTATTAAAATAAATAAAATAAATTTCCTTTTTAAATCAAAATTCTCTTGTGTCAAGAAATCTTGCGTTAAATAGGAAAACAAAAAATGTCAAGGCAGATTAAAAATCAACCATAAGATTATAAAATTAAATATAAAGGAATTAAAAATTAAAACTCAGTTAACAAAATCAAAACAGAAAGAAATTAAAACAAAACATGTTTCCATGAACGGTGTTCGTATCGGACGTGAACATCCTCGAATCACGAAACGTACCGTGCAACTAACGGTGACGTTGGTTAACCTCGTGAAAAAAAAAAGATACCCGTTAACTCGGAAGGCGATGATCGCGGGAACGTCCTGTGTCTCTCGAAGGACATGTTACCCACTTGTTCAAAATTCCGCATAAGCCAAAAAACGTCTGTCAGGTCTCGCATCTCTCCATTGTGTCCGAACAGCTGTAAGCTTGTCGCACATGCGCTCTACTCGAGGTATGGTCCCATCTGTCCAACCTCAATGTCCACGGATGTAAGTGGTGAAAGATGCAAGAAAGTATAGAAAGATCATGGAAAGAAAAGACAAAGTAGCCAGAGCGAAGAAAATCAAGAGATGGAAAAAGGCTGAAAAACTCTGGCATGGGTCCGAAAAACGAGTAAAGAAATAAATGCAAGCAACGGTAAATTCAAAAAGCAGATCTTGAAAATCAAAAACAATAAACACGCTCCTCATAAGAGTATAAAAGAAGGAGCGATGATGTGTAAATCACTAAAAGCATCAAAAGCAAACAAAACGCTGAGGCAAGAGAAAACACCACGTTCAGAAAACAAAACCACAACGTCCAAATCAAAACCCCACACGTCCAAGTCAAAATGCCTGCTCCATCTTCTGTCTTCTTCGTCGAAGGTGCCAATCTCGGCAGGAGAAACTGTCTGGCGTACAGCATGGTCAACGAACGTGCTGAAGAGCTACCGAACGAGCTCGGCAGAATGCCTCGGCTGGTCTTCGTCGACGAGCTCTACTCGTCGCGGTTCTTCGTCACTCCAATGGAAGAGGTGTTCTTCCTAGAGGACCATGGGACACTGAGGACTTCCTACTACGGCTCAGCAAACTCCGTGATGTTCTTCATCTCGGATAGGCTTCAAGAGTTCAACTTGGAGTCCACTTGCCAGACTGTGGAGCAAAGCGCTTACTACCAGTTTGCAATGACAGCCCAGAGCATACCCAGAATGACTCGGCTACCTCCAACCTGGCCAAAGGTACGGCTACTGGTGTGGAACTGCAGAGGCGTCGCAAGGCGTGCACAAGAGTTCTCACGCACCCTGGGGGACTTGAAGAACCAGTACAAGCCAAATATGGTTCTTCTGACGGAGACGTAGTGGCAACCACGAGACGATCATGGTCTGATTCCACTCCGATTCCCTCAAGCTAACCGGTTCGAGATTCCTGGCCAGCGCGACAGAGGCGGCATGTGGTTCTCTTGGAGCGATAGGGTCACGGTCAACGTCAACAGTGACGCAAACAGTTTCCGTGTCAACGTCGTTGCAAACCGTTAAATGTATTTTGTTTTTTATATAATATCAAAAATCCATGTATTATTTTCCCTTTTTTAAAATATCATGTAATATTTCCCCTTGTATGAAATTATCAATATTATCAATAATATTTGTATTTTCGCATAAATTATGGCATCATTACCTCATATGTGTATGCTCTGCGACAGCTGGCGTCCCTTGACTGGATCCATAATGCACTAATTAAAATGATATAAAATAAATAACAAATGGAGCGAACTATGCAAACAAGGACACAAACACACAAAACTGCCCAACAAGACCTAACGCCCACTCCGCTACCAAACTGAAGCGCCCCGACCCGTATTTACCGTACACAGTAAACACAAGCCGAAACTGTGACAACCCAGCCCGACAAGGCCTAGCATACAGTGTAAACAACCATATCTCTGCCCAACGGCCCAAAATAATAAAACAACAAAAGTAACAAATCCGGCCCAATGGCCCAATAATAGCGAAAACATTGAACAGCGGAAGACTTAAATAACTCACTAACACTGTATGCGACACATGCAAACTATGGATCCGAGCCCTGTCCAAGGGATGACGCTGCAGCCTGTCTGGAATGCACCAAACCTGTACATGAAACAACTCATCCTACGGGATGAAAGCCCGCAGGTGAGGGGTGAGTCCGAAGTGCTCACGACAATGGAAAGACGATCAGTATGCACACTATAACTACTCAAGTCAAAAACACGGGCTAAACAGCCCAACCCAAAGACTCGACCCAAAACTGAAAAGACTCAAATAAAATCAATTGTCCAATTTTATCTTTCCGGGCCCCGTCACGGATAAGCTAATGGTCAAACCTGGTTATCAACACATTCCGGGTGCCAGACCAAATCAGAGAACCCAGGGACCGACATCCCAAAAATACGAACCCAGGGATAGACATCCCAAAATTATATCACGGGATAGACATCCCAAGCATAGACATGCTTATCAAGTAACCCAGGTCATGGCCACCACAAAACAGTTTCTAACCATCGAGTCGTACCACTACCTATCACGTGACAATTATATTACCGTCATCAATATCAAATCGTAGGGATCGACATCCCTAACCAGAATCCCAGGATAGACATCCCAAATCAGACCAAGGATCGACATCCTTGTCACAATTCATTAATTATTCCATTATTACTTAATCCGAAAGACACAGAAAAACGACACGGGAATAGACATCCCAAAAAAAATACCGAACAAGCACCGGGATAGACATCCCGAACCAGAACACAACAAAAGCATCATGCAATAAACAACAACACAATACCGAGTAATATAGGCACATATTGAAGGAAATCCATCCTCACCTTGGCCGATTACTCAACTTCGGAAACTATGACCGGTACGACGCCGGCTCCTCGGGAAACTGCCCGATATCCAACCTATACACAAAACAATGTACACACACATAAATGCACGTATCGGTATACTATGATGCCCAAAATGCGTAATAATCCCATCCCGATTATTTATCCTTTATTACTTCCATTTACCGAAAATATTTAACCATACGTATATCCGAATATAATTTCGGTACTGTATTTTAATTAAAATTCTTTTTCAAAATATTTCCATAAAGTATGTTACTTGTCGACAATAATTATCCAAATATTATTATATTAGAAGACCATATTTCCAGTAAATATATATTTATGTGAACTTATCTTTCTAAAGATAAATACGAATTTACGTGCATTCATATGTATTTCCAAAAGTTATTCCCAAAATAATTTTCACAAGAAATATATATGTCTTTCCTAAAAAATCGTAATATAATTCCCCAGAAATCATATATGTGTATGTATATTTATTTATTAAAAGATATTTTCCATAACGTATTTATACTTTTCTTTTAAATCAAAATCGTCTCATATTTACTTCCCACAAGGAAATACATTGTATGCCAAAGTATTATACCTATTATATATATATACCATAATAATCATTTCCAGAAAATATTTAGTTTGTAAATATATATAGGTTTATATTTTTATTAATTCGGGTTGGGCCAGATATAACGCTAACAGAAATTCAACCCATAATTACCCAAGGTCACTAAGGTTCAGGCCTGCAAGACCAAGCCCAGGAGATAGTCCCAACCACGGGCCCATGCCAGGCTCAGCCCAGCGCCATCATAACCCAAGGCCTGACCCGTTTGAGGATCCGGTCACTCACCCTCCTGACCCGGACTCCACGGGTTCGGCGGACGGAGCAAGGTGGCGGCGAGCAGCAGGACAAACGGTGAGAGGAACGCGGCAAGGAGGTGGCGAGGGCGAGACGCGACAGTCTGTAGGCGGAAAGGCGACGGCAGTGCGACTTGAGGAAGGTGGAGCTCGGGTCACGCGTCGTCGGGGTCGGCTTCGTCGGGTTGTCACGACGGTTGCACCTCGAGGAAGAAGAAGGCGACAGGCGGCTCTGCGAAAGCGGGAGGAGGTGTGCAGGGGGCGGTGCGGCGTCGTCGCGAGCGGCGAGAAGGAGACGATGGTCGCTGGCTCATCGTCGGCAGCTGTAAGGTGGAGGCAAGGAGGAGAGGAGAGGAGAGGAACTGGGCGCGGTCGGGTTGCTAGTGGTGGTCCGGTTGTGGTTCGCTGGTGAGGGTGGCTGCGCGACGTGAAAAAGAAAAGGGAGAAAATGGTGGCTCCGTGGACGGCAGGGGGAGAAGAAGAAAGAAAAGAGATGGGTTGATGGTGTCGGGTGGAAGATGGAAGCAGGAAAGAAGGAAGAGAAGAGGATATAGAAGAAGAAAAGGAAAAAAAAAAATGGAGGTGGTGGGAGGTGGGGAGAAAGTGGGAGAAAAGATAAGATTTTAAAAAAAAGAAGGTGGAGAAGATGGTGGGTGGGTGGCCGGTAGTGGAGGAGAAGAAGGTAATGAAAAGAAAGGAAAAGGAAGAGAAAAAGAAAATAAGTGAGGAGAAGAGAAAATTAAAAGAAAAGATAGAAAAAGATAGGTAAAAGAAAGAGAGTAGAAAAATTAGAAAAGAAAAAGAAACGGGAGAGAGGAAGAGTTAGCCCGGGAGAGAGAAACGTGTCTCGAGCATCGGCCAAATTTGTTTGTTCGTCGATGACCAAAATATCCTCTGTTCTGGCTTTAACCCGTTAGAAGTACAAGGGTATATCCGTCTTTCCGTCAAATTCCGTCCCGTGTCCGAAAATGCAACTTGGGCTCGGAAAATCCGGTTAATACCCCTGAACGTCGTCCAAGTCTCGGAATTGAAAACCGAGGCTCGGTTAGTTAAAAGATACTTTCGAGCGCGGGAAAACTCTCGGTTTCGAAAAATGACTCCCGATTTACCTTGAATTAATTACCCAAGATTAATTCAACAGTAGATCACGGTAAAACGACTTTTACAGTCCCGGTAAAAATAAAAAATTTTACTCGGGCTGTTACAAAAATTATGTTGATAGTTTTTGGAGTCTATGTATTGCCAATTCTATTGTTTGATTTCGTTGGTTGAAATTGATTTGTATGTATTATGTTTATTTCAATTTTGTTGTCAAAGCAAGATTGTTTGTATACTTGTGAGATATCTTGTATTCCTAAAAATTGGAATAATAAGGGTGGTTGCATCAACTGGTAGTGTTGTTGATGATACCCATGACACAGGATCTGGTGTTCTACTACTATTTGTTAGCTCATGTATGGTTTTGATAAACTTCTGAGTGACATGTAATACTATAAGCTATTTCTAATTAATTTATAATACACACCGGGGACACACAATTTGGTGTACCTTTCATAAATCTTAAATAGTTTTCTTAGAAGTTCTACACGGAATGCTTCCACACGGTGGCCAAAAGCAGTGGCTCATATTTTCTTGCAATGTGGTCATTATCTTATTAAACAATAGGATTTTGGGTACATTTTGAACCCGAACTTTACAGTCTGCGTCAATCGTGTATCCCGAACTTTTTTCTCATGACGTGGATGTTGCTCGAAATCAGGTTGTGGCCTATCATTTAAAATGATGTCGTCTCACCATGATATGACGTCGTTCCGAGTCCACGTGTCAAACGAGGATCCCACCCACTCTCCCAAGGACTAACTTGGTGTCCTAGCTTGGTTCTAAACTGGTTTATGAATACTATAAAACTACGTCGTTTTAAACCGTTTTTTTTATAGTTTCTTACACCTCAAAATACAAGTCTACTTTTTAATTTAAATTCTCAATTTATAATATATTTATTCCAATTTTTTTTAAAAAATATATTACCCAAATTTTGTAGGTTTGATATATGCTTCACTAATTAGTTTGTTTAAGATTGTTATTGTTAGCCCGAATAGGCCTCGAGGGGGGGGGGGGGGGGGGGTTGAATCAGGCTACCCTTCAATCGAGGTTGGTTTCTGAGTTGGTTTCTATGGAATCACATTGGTTTCTGAGGAACCAAGTGGTTTCTTCACGAACCACAAACACACAGAACAAATCAGTGTGAAATACACAAAGGTAGAGAGAACAGAAGAGAGAAAGGATGACACAGTGATTTATAGTGGTTCCCCCTCACCAGGTACCTCCACTACCTAAAGGCCCTTCCTTTAGGATTTTAAAAACTCTCACTATCTTAGGCTTTTGCGGGATCAGCCTTAACCGATTACAGAAACCAAGCTTTTGCAGGCTAAGCTCAAACCTTTACACACACAAGTTTTTGCAGGCTAAGCTCTAACCTTTACAAGTTTTTCCCAGGCTAAACTCTAACCTTTACTCAAATCAAAACCCTAATTTGAGGACCCAGCTATACTACACTAGTCTTGCCTAAACACTCTACCCTTTGTAAGGACTTGGAGAACAAGATGAAGCACAAATTCAAAGCTCTCAAGAACAGCAAGAACACAGCAGGTATAAGCTCAAGAATCAACTCAATAGCACGTTTTCAAATGGCTGGGTTGAGGAAGATAGATATGCAATGGCCTTCCTTATATAGTGCTTGAGTTGGTGGGGGTAGGTGAGATATTTTTCTCTTTCTTCAACGGCTACAATCTCCCATGAAGCTCCAGATCAGACCTTGATACTCTGCAGGATGCTGCTGCTTCATTTTGAGAAAGTCCACTCTCCATTTGCCTTCATTATATAAAGACTTTCCGTTTTTGGCAATTCGGACCACAAAGTTGGACCACATGGTCCCCTTCACATAATTGATCAAAGAGAGGTGAGAGAAAAGGGTTGAAAACTTCTCTATAGTGTTGGACCATTTTCTATGCCCGTTGAAGTAGTTGGGAGTTGGCCTTAATTGCTGTATGGACCATTGGAATCACTTGGCCACTTGCAGCTGGGACCATGATGTTGACAGTCAGGTGTGGTTTCTTCTGAAACCAAGCTGTCTGGTTTTTGGATAGAACCAAGTTGAAAACCAAACTGAAAACCAAGCTGCAATGAGACTCATCAAAAGTATATATGGCAAACTTCTAGTCCAGTTTGTTAGTCATCAAAATCATAATATATCAACACACTAAATATGGTTAATTATAAATTAACATTAATTAGAGAATTAGACCCATATTTAGGCTAACCATCTCCCCCTTTTTGATGATGAAAAACATTATGTTGATCTCTACAAAAGCCAGGGTTAGTAACAAAATAATACATCATGTAAGCAGACTCCCCCTGCATTTATACTCCCCCAATAACACATATTTTTGTGCATTAAGCACCATTGCCTTATTCAACTTAGCCAAAAACCTCCCCCTGTGTCACGCCCCGTCTTAACGTGACCGGCCAGGTGCCTTGTACATTACTAAGCATGTCACAGGGCACCCAAAGGCCTACGTCAAATGTTGGGCAGAAGTTAGCCCGACGGGCACCTAACCCAAACCGCAGCAAAACATCCACACTTAGCATCATATGATAAGGTACAGAATTAACCATGCAACAACCACACTATATTATACATCAGGTCTGTACATTAAGCGGGCCACTAAGTGAGTTGTTACAGCCAATTATTCTCAAATTACAAGTAGTTTTGGCCAAGTACCCATCAACTAACAAAGCACGCCTCTCAGGCCTTCCCTCACCAAGCTAATCAGCTCTTTGCCCTGAAACAAAGGGGTGGAAAGAGGGGGGTGAGTCCACTGACTCAATAAGCCGGTGATCACACAAGTAGCAGCAACGATACACACAAGCAGCCATAACACCCAACAGCTAAACATCAATGCACCATGATCAGCCCACGGGTAAGCTATCGTGATGATGCACTAAGCCTACCTGAATGGTCTGGTAGCCCTGCCAACAGTGTTACTCCTTAGCCCACAGCCACGGGAAGTGCTCGTGACTTGCTACCAAACCAGACACGGCGCCTAGCACAACACCACCATCATCTCATATAACCAGGCAGCCTAGGGGCACTGCGAGGTTCACCATCAATACCATCTTATGCATGTGTCATGATGCATATGTAATGCATGAAATGCACAGCCCGAATAATCGGACTCGTCAACAAGCCAAGGCATATCATCTTACATCAATTTGCACCATTGGTGCCATCAATAAGCATATTGGAGCTATTAATCAGCAAGCAAGCATCATCAACCATCACATATGTGACAACCAAACTTACACAGATTTAGGCCTCTCTAGGCCCTTCACCTTCTCTTGGTGCTCCTTGGGTTTTAGCACCTGCCATACATGAGTAAACATCAACATATGGCTTAACAACACAAGCACTAAGTAAAAACTCATACAAGTCAGCCTACACACCAACTGGCTAGGTTAGGCTATTAGGTTAGAAGGACCAATTGACCACCCAGCAGGGCGATTTTGCGCACCAGGCGCACTAATTGGCCCCCCCTGCGGGTCAATCATGCCCCAACTTCGCCAACCAACACCCCCAACCCAACATACTATCCTTCCTCAAGCCAACACCCAACAACAAAATCACAAAATCGAATTGGTGCACTGTCCAAGTAACCAGCACACTTAGCTAGTCAATTGATACCAAAATCTATAAGAATTCCAACTCAAACCACTTACCCCCCTTTCCTTGTGTGCTTACTGCTTAGGGTGAACTTGGAGAATGGCTGGATGTTCTCTCTTCTGTGCCTATCACGAATCTGGGCAGAATGAGGCTTGAGGTGCTTGCTTGGGCAGATATGGCTGAGGCAAGCAGGTGACTGAGCAGCCACTTGCTGCCTCTTGCTCCTGGATCTGCCACCTTGCCCAAGTAGCTCACCACCTCCTCCTTACTTGCCACCAGCAGCTACCACCTCCAGCTTATATTCCCAACCAACAGGACTCAGCCATCTCACCCAAGGTTTAGCCTTAACTAATCCCCGATTAGTTCTCCCTAAGCACTCACTAACCGATGATTAAAACTAATCATCCGTTAATTAATTCATCCGGGTCAGATGCTAGTCAACCAAAGCCAATTGCTAGCCTACTCAGTCAATTGCTGGCCAATTGCACCAGCTCCTATCCCAGCACCATTCCTCATCAAGTAAAACACATAGTGCATCAATTACACGGGTTGTCACATCATCTCCCCCTTATTTAAAATTCGTCCTCGAATTTACCTGAAAATAGATGTGGATATTTGTTCAGCATTTCTTTCTCAGACTCCCAAGTAACCTCTTGTCCGGTGGCATCTTCCCACAAAACTTTCACAAAGGCAATCTCTTTGTTACGAAGTTTGCGCATTTCCCTGTTTATTATTTCTACTGGCTGCGCTTTGTAAGTGAGTTCCTCCCCCAGCTGAATCTCTTGCGGTGCCAAGACATGTGAGGGATCAGGCAAATACTTCCTTAGCAATGATACATGAAACACCGGGTGAATATGCGACAAATTTGGTGGCAGTGCAAGATGGTACGCCACTGGCCCGACTTTTTCAAGTACTTCGAATGGACCCAGAAATCGAGGGCTTAGTTTACCTTTCCTTCCAAACCGTAGTACCCCTTTTGTAGGCGATACCTTGAGAAATACCATGTCCCCAACTGAAAATTCCAACTCCCGTCTCCTATTGTCTGCGTAGGACTTCTGCCTACTTTGGGCAGCAGCAAGGTTCTCTCGCGCCACCCTTACTTTTTCGGCCGTTTCCTCAACAATTTCAGGCCCTAGTAATTTTCTGACCCCCACTTCATTCCAACATATTGGAGTTCTACACCTGCGCCCATACAGTAGTTCATATGGGGCCATACCAATGCTTGATTGGTAACTATTGTTGTAGGCAAATTCAATCAACGACAAGTATTTATTCCAACCATCCCCGTAACTTAGCACACAAGCTCGCAGCATGTCTTCCAGGATTTGTATCACCCGTTCACTTTGCCCATCCGTTTGAGGGTGGAATGCAGTACTCAAATCAAGTTGAGTCCCCATAGCATTTTGGAAGCTTCGCCAAAATCTTGATGTAAATTGAGGGCCTCGATCAGATACTATCGAAACGGGTACACCATGTAGCCTCACAATTTCATCAACATACACCTGTGCCAGCTTCGCAAAATTATAAGTAGTCTTTACCGGAAGAAAATGGGCAGACTTGGTTAATCGATCAACAATCACCCAAATAGAATCAAACCCACCTGCTGTTCGCGGTAATCCGCTAACAAAATCCATGGTGATTCTTTCCCACTTCCATTCTGGAACTGATAAGGGCTGAAGTAACCCCGGTGGGTTTTGATGCTCACCCTTCACTTGTTGGCATATCAAACATTTAGCAACATAATCTGCCACATCCCGCTTCATGTTATTCCACCAATAATGTGTTTTCAAATCGTGATACATTTTGGTGGATCCTAGATGTAAGGTGTATCGGGTTTGATGTGCTTCTTTTAGAAGTTTGCTACGGAGATCCCTAACATCAGGAACGTACATTCTCGTACCGAACCTTAATATGCCATCATCAGTAATCACAAACCCAGCTTGTTCCCCTTGTTTCACTTTTTCTTTCCACGATTTAGTTTCAGCATCATCATCTTGAGCCTTTGCAATTTCATCATTCAGCGTGGGACGGACCTGATAGTGAGCTAACAATGCCCCAGACACGGTCACGGCACAACACAAGCCTTGGTCCAACAAATCATGCCAAGCCCTAACTGCGGGTTTCCTAGCCACACTAAGATGTGCCAAGCTACCAACAGATTTCCGACTAAGGGCATCAGCCACAACATTGGCTTTTCCTGGATGGTATTTAATGGTACAGTCATAATCTTTAAGTAACTCCACCCATCTACGCTGCCTCAAATTCAAATCCCGCTGTTCCATTATGTATTTCAAGCTTTTATGATCCGTGTAAATTTCACAAGGCTCCCCGTACAGGTAATGTCTCCAGATTTTCAATGCAAAGACTACTGCTGCCATCTCCAGGTCATGCACTAGATAATTCTCTTCATTCTTTTTCAATTTCCGGGAGGCATAGGCAATCACCTTTCCATCCTGCATCAAGACACAGCCCAAACCGACTCTTGACGCATCACAGTACACGGTGTACACACCATCTTCTTTGGGTAAAGCAAGTATTGGTGCTGAGGTTAGCCTATGTTTCAGCTCCTGGAAACTGGCTTCACACTCCTCAGACCAAATAAATGGTTTCTTCTTTTGAGTCAGTCCACACAATGGTGCATCAATAGAGGAGAAGCCTTCAACAAACCGACGGTAATATCCCGCCAGCCCAAGGAAACTTCGTACCTCCGTCACATTGGTCGGCCTCGGCCACTTAATAATTGCCTCCACCTTCTGCGGATCTACCTCAATACCCTCAACAGATATGACATGACCCAAGAATGAAACTTTTTCCCACGAGAACTCACATTTTGAAAACTTAGCATATAATTTTTCTTTCCGTAGGATTTGCAACACAACTCTTAAATGCTCTGCATGCTCCTCTTTAGTCCTCGAATAAATCAGCACATCATCAATGAACACAATCACAAATTTGTCAAGGTATTACTTGAACACTCGGTTCATTAAGTCCATAAAAGCCGCAGGTGCATTAGTAAGTCCAAACGGCATTACTAAAAATTCATAGTGCCCATACCTTGTCCTAAAGGCTGTTGTCCTCACATCTTCTTCCTTAATTCGTAACTGATGATAACCTGATCTCAAGTCAATTTTCGAAAAGTATCTTGCCCCTTGCAACTGATCAAACAAATCATCAATACGAGGCAGCGGGTACTTGTTTCGTATTGTTAGCTTGTTTAATTGCCGATAATCCACACACATTCTCATTGAGCCGTCTTTTTTCTTAACAAACAGAACCAGAGCTCCCCACGGGGACATGCTAGGTCTAATAAACCCCTTATCCAATAAATCCTGCAACTGAGTTTTCAATTCCCGCAATTCCGTAGGAGCCATTCGATAGGGTGTAATTGATACGGGTTCTGCCCCCGGCTCAAGCTCAATGCCAAACTCAATTTCTCGTTCCGGTGGTAACCCCGGCAAGTCATCAGGAAAAACATCAACAAATTCTTTAACAACTGGTACTTGTTCAATGGAAATTTTCGACTCACCCACACCTTGCACTGACGCCAAATATAAGCAATTTGTACGCCGTGCCACCCGTGTTGCCTTCACTGCAGAAATTATTCGGGGTTGTGAAGAGACAAACTTTCCTTGGAAGATGAATTCTGCCTCCCCTAAGGGTTGAAACTTCACCAACTTGTTTGCACAATCTACCCGCGCACCATGCCGAGAAAGCCAATCCATACCCAAAATTACATCAAAATCAGCCATAGGTAACAACAGCAAATCAGCTGGCAAATGGTGTTCCGTCACACAGATATCGGACTCCCGATATACCTTGTCCACATAGACCCGCTCATCAAGTGGGGTATACACAGCCAATGGGCTACCCAAGTCACTAGGTACATCCTTAAAGTACTTTGCAAAATGAATGTTTACAAAGGAGTGAGTACATCCCGTGTCAATTAAACATAGTGCAGGACACAATTTAACTTTCAAGATACCTGTCACAACTGTGTTGGAGGCTCCAGCATCCTCATGGGTCAAGCAAAATACTCGTGCCTGTCCCTGCCCCGGTTGGTAGCTGCTACCCCTACCAAAGGCTCCACGGGTAGTACCTCCTCTGCCGCGGACAGAGGATTGGCTATCAGCCCGCGGTGGCCTAGGTGGTGGAGAAGCCACACTGGACGCCATTGATGGTTGCCCAACAGAACACTCCCGAGCTCTATGCCCTGGCTGTCCACACGAATAACATATATTCTGCCCTACAGGGCATTCCCGAGACATATGACCAAACTGACCACACATAAAACATACAGAGTTAGACTTCATCTCCACACTTTGTGCACCCCTGTTCTGACTAATTATAGGTCTCGTCGAGCTCCCACCAAAGCTTGAGGCACCATAACTAGAATTGCCTCTGAAACGGGCCCTTGGTATGTTTACCCACAATCCTGTTTTCCCACGTCCTCGGAATTGGCCACCACCAGCAGAAAAACTTGGTTGGCCTTGGGTATTGTCATGCCTTGTTCTCTTGGCACTTGCCTCAGCTCTTTCTGCTTGGGTCTTTATCTCAATTGCCCGAGCTTTGTCTACTGCTTCAGCATAAGAGCTAAATGGTATAGCCACTAAAGAGTTATAAATATAACCCTTCAGTCCTCCAATGAACCTTTTGATCTTCCTCCGCTGATCTGGAATCAAATGCAAGGCATACTTAGACAGATTTGTGAACTTTGTGTTATATTCACTCACTGACATCTCCCCTTGCTTCAGCAATTCAAACTCGGCTGCCTTTTGATCCCTAACACTTTCGGGCAGAAATCGTTCAAGAAACATGTCACAAAATTCAGTCCAAGTCCACGGTGCAACATTAGGCACTCTCTCCCTCCTTTTAGATTCATACCAATCATTGGCCTCATCTCCCTTCAACCGAAAAGCAGCAAGAGCAACAGCCCGATGGTCAGTGCATTCCATCACTTGGCAACATTTCCACACCTCATCCAAAAATCGTTGTGGATCTTCATTTTCAGCACCAGAAAATGTTGGTGGGTCAAGTTTCACAAATGTCACCAAGTCAGTTTCTACTTTATGTTCCCGCTGTACTGGTTCCTCCCTTCTTTTTCGATCATCAGCCATCGCCACAGCAATAGTTTCAACTGCTTTATTAACTCCATGTAAACCAGCCTTCAACACCTCCAATGGCATCTCTTGCGATGCATCTGAGTATTCTTCTTCGTTGGGCAACTCATCACTAGCAACCCCGGGGACATAAGTCTCATCTGCCTCATCCTCCGCATCATGTACGGATTGCTCATCTTGAGCAACAACACCCGCAAGTACCTCCTTTCCCATCCTTCGCTTTGATGGCTTACCTGCACCCAAGTACAAGGAACCAACAAACATAGTTAGCTCTCACCATCCCACGGTTACTAATGATGGGTATTAGCCTTTAGCAGCTTTTTAACCTAAGCCCCTTCATATTACATATAACCATGCTCCGCTACCAAAACTGTCACGCCCCGTCTTAACGTGACCGGCCAGGTGCCTTGTACATTACTAAGCATGTCACAGGGCACCCAAAGGCCTACGTCAAATGTTGGGCAGAAGTTAGCCCGACGGGCACCTAACCCAAACCGCAGCAAAACATCCACACTTAGCATCATATGAAAAGGTACAGAATTAACCATACAACAACCACACTATATTATACATCAAGATCGTACATTAAGCGGGGCACTAGGTGAGTTGTTTCAGCCAATTATTCTCAAATTACAAGTAGTTTTGGCCAAGTACCCATCAACTAACAAAGCACGCCTCTCAGGCCTTCCCTCACCAAGCTAATCAGCTCCTTGCCCTGAAACAAAGGGGTGGAAAGAGGGGGGTGAGTCCACTGACTCAATAAGCCGGTGATCACACAAGTAACAGCAACGACACACACAAGCAGCCATAACACCCAACAGCTAAACATCAATGCACCGTGATCAGCCCACGGGTAAGCTATCGTGATGATGCACTAAGCCTACCTGAATGGTCTGGTAGCCCTGCCAACAGTGTTACTCCTTAGCCCACAGCCACGGGAAGTGCTCGTGACTTGCTACCAAACCAGACACGGCGCCTAGCACAACACCACCATCATCTCATATAACCAGGCAGCCCAGGGGCACTGCGAGGTTCACCATCAATACCATCTTATGCATGTGTCATGATGCATATGTAATGCATGAAATGCACAGCCCGAATAATCGGACTCGTCAACAAGCCAAGGCATATCATCTTACATCAATTTGCACCATTGGTGCCATCAATAAGCATATTGGAGCTATTAATCAGCAAGCAAGCATCATCAACCATCACATATGTGACAACCAAACTTACACAGATTTAGGCCTCTCTAGGCCCTTCACCTTCTCTTGGTGCTCCTTGGGTTTTAGCACCTGCCATACATGAGTAAACATCAACATATGGCTTAACAACACAAGCACTAAGTAAAAACTCATACAAGTCAGCCTACACACCAACTGGCTAGGTTAGGCTATTAGGTTAGAAGGACCAATTGACCACCCAGCAGGGCGATTTTGCGCACCAGGCGCACTAATTGCCCCCCCTGCGGGTCAATCATGCCCCAACTTCGCCAACCAACACCCCCAACCCAACATACTATCCTTCCTCAAGCCAACACCCAGCAACAAAATCACAAAATCGAATTGGTGCACTGTCCAAGTGACCAGCACACTTAGCAAGTCAATTGATACCAAAATCTATAAGAATTCCAACTCAAACCACTTACCCCCTTTCCTTGTATGCTTACTGCTTAGGGTGAACTGGGAGAATGGCTGGATATTCTCTCTTCTGTGCCTAGCACGAATCTGGGCAGAATGAGGCTTGAGGTGCTTGCTTGGGCAGATATGGCTGAGGCAAGCAGGTGACTGAGCAGCCACTTGCTGCCTCTTGCCCCTGATTCTGCCACCTTGCCCAAGTAGCTCACCACCTCCTCCTTACTTGCCACCAGCAGCTACCACCTCCAGCTTATGTTCCCAACCAATCAGGACTCAGCCATCTCACCCAAGGTTTAGCCTTAACTAATCCCCAATTAGTTCTCCCTAAGCACACACTAACCGATGATTAAAACTAATCATCCGTTAATTAATTCATCCGGGTCAGATGCTAGTCAACCAAAGCCATTTGCTAGCCTACTCAGTCAATTGCTGGCCAATTGCACCAGCTCCTATCCCAGCATCATTGCTCATCAAGTAAAACACATAGTGCATCAATTACACGGGTTGTCACACCCTGCTTATAACACCAATCATCTGGCATACATTGACAATAGCAGAGTAGCGTAATCATAATAATCAACAATAATTATCCATAATGTATGCTTAACAGTGTTTTATTCCAGATTCTAACCAACCAACAATTTTCTCCCCCTTTTGCATCAACAAAATATAAGAAGGACAAAGGGTAAAAATAGTAGGCATATTATAAGAAAAGGAACATAAACATAATATTCAAATATCGAACATCCGAACTAAAATTAAAGACGTTGTGCAGAAAGGAAACACAAAAACCAACATAAAAACCAACATAAGAACCATAATAAGAACCATAGTAAGAACCATAATAAGAACCTTACTATAAACCATGAAGAACAAAAAATAAAATGCATGTCCTAGGGGCATCAATAGTTGAGGCATCACTCATCATCAGTATCAGACTCAGGATAAGATGCAGCAATTTTAACCAGAGCTTCCGTCACAATAGCCTCAAAGTCAGTCATCTGATCCTTAAGATCATCTAGCAAACTTTCAACCGCAGCCACACGAGCACGAAGATCATCATTCTAAATAGCCTTCCCTATTGGTTTCTTGGTCACAGAGTAATTCCCTTCTGCATCAAGCTTAATAGACATCTTGGACAGAGTGAGACTGTTGATAATCACAGGACTGATAGGTGCAGGACCATCTGTGGGAATCGAAGAGAATTTTCGAGCCAAGAGAGTGATCAAACCTCCAAAACATGGAACCTTGCAAGTGGCCAGATGATGAAGAATTAGAGTTCCATAGCAGATGGGTGTCTGCTTGATAATGCAGGCCAAAGTCCACTAATCACTGAGCATCACCGTGGTTTTATGGTGTGGTCTCGGTAAAACCACACGAGTCAGCATGTACATCAACACGCGATGCACTGGAACCAAATCCTTGTACTTCCCTCTCTGATGAGATCAACCAAAGAGCAGCTTGTTTCCCTCAACATCCGTAGGAGTGCCCTTATGATGCTTCTCATTGTCATACACAACTTGAATTTTGCCGGCCTTCAACTTAAGGATCGCAACAATGTCCTTGGCAGTAATGGTAACACTCTTCCCATTAAGACGGGTGGTAATGGATGCAGTGGCACCAGCAACATTAGTGGTCGATTTCAGATACTTAAAGAATTCTTTGACCATTGGTTCATATGCTTTGGCCTTTAAGGTGGCCGAAAAACCAAGCTGAACTTTCTTCAAGATATCAGACACTCCCAAGTCAGCAAAATCCTCTATAACCATAGTGTGTGGTGCATAAAAAGCAGACAAATTCACATCTCTCTTCTTTGCGAATTTGCCTTTGACTGGTCCTTTTGCCTTCTTCTTTAGAGGTTTAGCTGGGGTTTCCTTCTCTTCATCTTCTTCATCATCATGCTCTTCATCTTCATTTCGCTCATTCTTTTCTGAGTCTTCTTTACTAGCTTCTTCATCTCTCTCTTCTGCATCATTGAAGTTGGAATCATCATTCGAATCATCTCCCCTTTTTCTCTTCTTAGAAACTTCAGTCTCTTCTGACGCAGCATCCTCAGACTTAGAACTGTTCGAGCTTGAGTGATCTCCAGATTCTTCATCATCTTCTGTTTCTAGTTCTGGTTCAGGTTCTCCAATCTTCCTTTCTTTTCGAACAGAGATTCTGATTTTTATCCCCACAGAATATCTTTTAGTTGACCATCTTCAATTATCCTGATCTTCTTTGTCTCCAACCAAAGATGCTTTTGTCCACTGGGTAATAACTGTTGGGTACATGGTTTTTACTGAAACCATACTACTCCTCTTCATCCATTTTGTCTCAATTGATGATTGTAATGCCTCAAGCAATTTCCTCATATGACAAAATGCATCGTGAAAGTGTGTGTAATGTGGGATAAATGCATGAAGTGCTAATATGATTATGTTTGCATATATCAGTGTAAAAGCATGGTTTTATGCAGCAGCCAAACCTAGAACCAATAGTAAAACCAAATAAGCAAATAAGTCATGGTAAATTGCACATTCCAAGTTCGAGCCTGATTTTGGTGAACTGATCTTCTTTGAGTGGCTTTGTGAAGATGTCAGCAAGCTGATTTTCAGTTTTCACGAACTTAATGGCAACATCTTTCTTTAACACAAGATCTTGGATAAAATGTTGCCTCACTTCAATATGCTTGGTCCGAGAGTGTTGTATAGGATTCTTAGTCAAATTGATGGCACTGGAGCTGTCACAATAGATGGGAACACAATTAAATGTTAGTCCATAATCACAAAGAGTTTGTTTCATCCATAGGACTTGTGCCCAACAAGCTCCTGCAGCAACATATTCAGCCTCAGTGGTGGATGTTGCAACCGAATTTTGCTTCTTGCTTGACCAAGACACAAGGGATTGTCCAAGTAATTGACAAGTTCCACTTGTGCTTTTTTTATCTAGGGTACATCCTACAAAATCTGCATCTGAATAGCTTGTTAGCTCAAAAGAGTTAACTTTGGGGTACCATAAACCAAGCGAAGGTGTGCCCTTAAGATATTTGAATATGCGCTTAATTGCCTTAAGATGTGATCCTTTTGGACATGATTGAAACCTTGCACATAAGCACACACTAAACATTATCATCAGGTCTAGTGGCTGTGAGATATAGAAGACTACCTATCATACCCCTGTACAATTTTATATCAATATCCTTACCGTCTTCATCCTTGTCAAGTTTGGTGGATGTACTCATTGGAGTGGGGCTACACTTGGTTTCTGACAAACCAAACCGCTTCAGTAGCTCACGAGTGTATTTAGCTTGATTGATAAAGACACCTCCATCAAGTTGATTAACTTGAAAGCCCAGAAAGAAATTGAGCTCACCCATCATGCTCATCTCAAATTCACTGTGCATGAGGCTTTCAAATTCCTTACAAAGTAGATCATTAGTAGCACCAAATAAAATATCATCAACATAGATTTGCACAATGATGACATCACTTTTGTCAGACTTACCAAACAATGTTGAATCGAATTTTCCTCTAGAAAAACCTTTAGAAACCAAGTATGAGCTTAACCTATCATACCAAGCCCTAGGTGCTTGCTTAAGTCCATATAATGCCTTTTTAAGCTTCAATACATGTTCTGGATGTTCATGACTTTCAAAGTCAGGTGGTTGTTCAACATATACTTCTTCTAGAATATATCCATTTAAGAATGCACTCTTAACATCCATTTGATATAGCTTAAAGGATCTATATGATGCAAATGCAAGTAACATGCGAATGGACTCTAATCTAGCAACAGGAGCAAAGGTCTCATCATAATCTATGCCTTCTTCTTGATTATACATTTGAGCAACTAACCTTGCTTTGTTTCTTACCATAACACCTGAGTCATCAAGTTTATTTCTGAAGACCCATTTGGTACCAATGACTGGATGTTCAACTGGTCTTGGCACAAACTCCCAAACATCGCTTCTTTTGAATGGGTTCAGCTCTTCTTGCATTGTCATAACCCAATTCTCATCAAGAATGGCTTGTTTTGCACTTTTGGGTTCAACTTGAGAGAGGAATGAAAGATGCAAATTGATATTGTGCAGTGAGGATCTGGTAGTCACTCCTTTATTTAGATCACCAAGGATAACATCAGTTGTATGTCCCCTGGGTGCCCTGATGTTTCCATAGGAAGTTGATCCTTGTTCTGCTACATTTGGTTCACCACCAGAACCACTTGGTTGGATCACTGGTTCCAGGCGTGGTTGGACGCTTGGTTCCACTCTTGGTTCCAACACAGAAGGTGTAGGTGGTGCCAGCACTGGTGGTTCTTCCTCCTCTTCCACAGAATTCTCACGATTGACAATATGTGGTTGCTCATCAGATGCCATGTCAGTAACTATGTCATCACTTTCATCACAAGGGTCAATTTCATCAAATACAACATGCATGGTTTCTTCTACAACCAAGGTTCTTTGATTATACACTCCATATGCCTTACTAGTAAGTGAATACCAATAGAAGACACCATCATCAGATTTAGCATCAAATTTATCAAGGTTATCCTTAGTATTAAGTATATAACATTTAGACCCAAAAACACGAAAGTAACTGATGCTTGGTTTCTTCTCAAACCATATCTCATAAGGGGTCTTTTCAATTAAAGGACGTAAGGATACTCTATTTAGAATGTAGCATGCTGTGTTTACACCCTCTGCCCAAAAATATGCAGGTAACTTATGCTCATTAAGCATAGTTCTAGCCATTTCTTGCAAAGTTCGATTCTTCCTTTCAACTACCCCATTTTGTTGAGGCGTTCTAGGAGTCGAGAAGGTGTGTTCAATACCACTTTGCTTACAGAAGTGTTTAAAGACAAGGTTATCAAATTCACCACCATGATCACTTCTAATTTTCAAAATTTTATAACCTTTTTCATTTTGTACTTTCCTAACAAGAGTACCAAATTCGTAACATGCGTCATCCTTTTGAGCAAGAAATACAACCCATGTGTACCTAGAATAATCATCAACCACCACATGAACATAAATTTTACCACCTAAGCTAATGGTTCTCATGGGACCAAACAAGTCAATATGCAATAATTCAAGTGGTCTTGATGTAGAGATAGTTTGTGTAGGTTTAAAGGAACTTTTAACCTGTTTTCCCAGCTGACATGCTCTACATGTGGTTTTTTTTTTCATATTTAAGCATTGGCAGTCCTCTCACCAACTCCTTTTTGGACAGATTTGAAATAAGATCCAAATTTGCGTGACCAAGTCTTCTGTGTCATAGAGTTGGGGTTTCTGTTCTAGCACTTAGGCACTTGAAATCAGGATTAGCCACATCATTTAGGTTGATAGAGTATATGTTACCTTTTCGCTTCCCAACAAAAACCACTTGGTTTCTGTTAGTGACCAAGCATCTAGATGCTTCAAATATAATTTTGTATCCTTTATCACATAATTGACTGATGCTTAGCAAGTTATATTTGAGGTTATCAACCAGTAAAACATGCTCAATAACAGGACAAGAATTAATATCACCGAAACCAAGGATTTTACCTTTTGACATGTCACCAAAAGTTACATTACCTCGGTCCTTTTCAGTAAGGGATGAGAATATGGAAGAGTCCCCTGTCATGTGCCTTGAACAACCACTGTCCAAGATCCACTCATCCCTGTTTTCCTGTCAGCATGATCAAGTTTTAGGTACCCAAACTAATTTGGGTCTTTCAGGGTTAGGCTTGGTTCCTTTCGGAACCCACACATACTTTACATGACAGTTGCCTTCCTTGAACCAACAAGACCTAATGCCATGACCAACTCTACCACAGAAATGACAGGTAATATGTGGTGCTTCAGAATGATATGAGTGCATATGCATGTTCATCCTTGGTCTATATGATTGACTAGACCCAGCCTTAACAAATTTCATCGGTGGACTTAGTTTGTGAAAAACCACAAGGTTTGTAGAGCTTGGTTTGTTAAAAACCATGTGAGTAGCGCCTATTCCTTCTTTCTGCACTGAATGTCTTTGTTGTCCTAGTAGAAGATTTAAACTATCTGTTCCTTTAGTGAATTTCTCAAGAGAACACTTTAGATCTTCAACACTCCTATTTAACATATCATTTTCTTTCAGCAATTTTTCACAAGTAGCAATGTTGCAAGCAATTTTCTTTTCAAGTTCATCATGAGCATTTTGGATAGCAAATTTATCAACTTTCAAAGTCTCACAAGATTTCAGAGCTTCGGTGTGAGCAAGATTAAGCTTTTCATATGTATTTCTATGAGCTTCAGCATCATATTAAAGAATCTCAATTCTTTTCTTGTATGCACTATTTTTTTTAAGTACTTGCTTATACTTATCATGCAATTCACCAAAAGCATCTTGTAATTCATCAAAAGTAAAGTCAGAAGCATCAAATACCTCAGATTCTTCTTGAGCCATCAGACAAAGGTTCACAGCTTCTTCTATTTCAGAATCGCCTTTAGAATCCGAGTCATCCCAAGCGACCATAGCCCTCTTCCCTTTGGTTTTTGAAAGAGTCATATATGTTCTTCTTCTGATGTGGACATTCAACTTTAATGTGACTAGGTCGGTTGCAGCCAAAATAGATTAGAGGTTCTTTCTTTGGTTCTTCAATCTTCACACCTCTAGGACTTCTACCCTTTTGCTGCTTTTTCATCTTGAGATATCTTATAACCCTTTTGGAAAGAAGTGCCACTTCAGAGTCACTATCTTCATCACCAGAATAATGGGATTTTAAGGCCAGGTCCTTCTTCTTTGGTTCCTTAGTTTCAAACTTGGAACCATGCACTATAAGCTTGCCAATCAGCTCATCATAGGTGAGAGTGTTGAAGTTCTGAGCTTCTTCTATGGTAGTAACCTTAGGATCCCACTCCTTAGGTACAGACCTAAGTACCTTTGCAACCTTCTCTCTGTGTGTGATAACCTTCCCAAGAGTTGCAAGGCTGTTGCACATAATTATGAAGCGATTATCCATCTCCTGTATAGTTTCACCAGAAACCATCTGAAACAGTTCATAGTCCCTCATGAGACGATTGAGCCTTGACTCCTTCACTTGGTTTGTGCCTTCATGAGTGACACATAGAAGCCTCTAGAACTCATAGGCAGTTTCAGAAGATCTAACTCTTTGAAATTCACTCTCACTTATTCCACAAAGAAGGACATTCTTGGCTTGAGCATCAAGTTTAGCCTTTTTGAGCTCCTCTTCTGACCAGAACTGCATGTCCCTCAGTGGTCTGGCATAAGGATGCTGGACTATGTTCCACATCTCCAGATCTTTGCCTTCATGGAAGATCTTCATCCTGAACTTCCAGTAATCAAAGTTTGCACCATCGAAGTAGGGTGCTTTGTTGATGCTATTTCCCTCATAAGCCATGATCTTTGCCTCTGGATGTTACTCCTTTATAATGAGGACGTGGCTCCGCTACCAATTGTTAGCCCGAATAGGCCTGAGAAGGGGGGAGGGGGGGGGGTGTGAATCAGGCTACCCTTCAATCGAGGTTGGTTTCTGAGTTGGTTTCTATGGAATCACTTTTGTTTTTGAGGAACCAAGTGGTTTCTTCACGAACCACAAACACACAGAACAAATCAGTGTGAAATGCACAAAGGTAGAGAGAACAGAAGAGAGAAAGGATGACACAGTGATTTATAGTGGTTTCCCCTCACCAGATACCTCCACTACCTAAAGGCCCTTCCTTTAGGATTTTAGAAACTCTCACTATCTTAGGCTTTTGCGGGATCAGCCCTAACCGATTACAGAAACCAAGCTTTTGCAGGCTAAGCTCAAACATTTATACACACAAGTTTTTGCAGGCTATGCTCTAACCTTTATAAGTTTTTCCCAGGCTAAACTCTAACTTTTACTCAAATCAAAACCGTGATTTGAGGACCCAGCTATACTACACTAGTCTTGCCTAAACACTCTACCCTTTGTAAGGACTTGGAGAACATGATTAGGCACAAATTCAAAGCTCTCAAGAACAGCAAGAACACAGCAGGTATAAGCTCAAGAATCAACTCAATAGCACGTTTTCAAATGGCTGAGTTGAGGAAGAAAGATATGCAATGGCCTTCCTTATATAGTGCTTGAGTTGGTGGGGGTTGGTGAGATATTTTTCTCTTCCTTCAACGGCTACAGTCTCCCATGAAGCTCCAGATCAGACCTTGATGCTCTGCAGGATGCTGCTGCTTCATTTTGAGGAAGTCCACTCTCCATTTGCCTCCATTATACAAAGACTTTCCATTTTTGGCAATTCGGACCACAAAGTTGGACCACATGGTCTCCTTCACATAATTGATGAAAGAGAGGTGAGAGACAAGGGTTGAAGACTTCTGTCTAGTGTTGGACCATTTTCTCTGTCCGTTGAAGTAGTTGGGAGTTGGCCTTAATTGCTGTATGGACCATTGGGACCACTTGGCCACTAGCAGCTGGGACCACGACGTTGACAGTCAGGTGTGGTTTCTTCTGAAACCAAGCTGTCTGGTTTTTGGATAGAACCAAGTTGAAAACCAAACTGAAAACCAAGATGCAATAAGACTCAACACAGGTATATATGGCAAACTTCTAGTCCAGTTTGTTAGTCATCAAAATCATAATATATCAACACACTAAACATGGTTAATTATAAATTAACATTAATTAGAGTATTAGACCCAAGTTTAGGCTAACAGTTATATGCCTCATCAAGCAACATGAATGTATGATAAATAACAACATCGGAGATCATGATGACTTGATGTATTTAAATCTTGTACATATATAGAAACATTACAAATTAATTAATTTAAATATTTTATTTTGTTGGTTGATTCTTACTATTATATTGTTTTTGGTTCATTTTGTTGAGTTATTAGTTTCCTATTCTTTTCTCCTAGCTCAATTCAATTAAGATGGACTTGTCCTACATTAAAAACAATAAAAAAACCCTCTACTCCTACTCGTCTCTTATTTCATTCTTCCACAACTGCTTAAATTCGAAAAGTTGGTGGCAGTTCAAGGAGAGCATACGGCAGTGTTTTGGATTGGTGGCGGATGAAGAAACCAAAGAAATCGCGGCGGAGTAGGGATTCAGCAGCGGACATCCACCCCTCCTCTCTAACCATGCATGAACAATATAGGAATTGTTGGTCGCCTGTAAGTGGCAATCCTTGATTTGTTATGTATTTTAGCAGCTTGTTTATTGGGATTCAACTACCAAGGAGGAGTACTGGTCGGATTTGGTCATGGAGGAGGTTTTAGTTTTTATTTTGGTGTTCAAACTGATGAGTTAGGTTGAAGTTGGGTTGAAACGCCTAGGTTTTGAATAATGATTTCGGGGGAGTTGGGGTGTGGTACGGAGTGGGGTCGGGGCATGGGTGATGATGGTGGTCTTTTTTGTTTTGGTGTTGAAGGTGATGAATTTGGTCAGCTGAAGGTGGGTTGAAAGGCATGGTTTTTGGATAATGGATTTAGGTGGGAGGGGTATAGTGATGCTGCTGGTCATAGCGGATGGGTGGGGTTTGCAACGGGTGGTTAGTTTTTTGATGTTTTTATTTTTTTTAAAAAAATGATTGATAAATAAATATTATGGGAAGATTAAAGAACATGATAAGAGAAAAAGTTAGAATTTTTTTCCTTAATGAGATTTATTTATTATTTTTTATAAAAAGGAATCAAATTTGGTGGGTTGCGAGACCTTAAAAGCTTCTTTTTACAACTTTACAATGTCCTGGAAAATCTGGTCGCGAATGGCTATCAAATGTTGAGTTTGTATTTGGTAATATATTTAGGATATCAATGCGAAAGTAACTCAGGGGAAATGAATTAAATTCAAACACCTCATTTGGATTCAGTTGAACCTCTTAAACTAGGATATAATTGGGTGAGAAATCGGGTTAGAGCCTCTGACAGTGGGTGGGATTGACAATTGATACGTGGAAGTGAAATGATATCGTACGATGGTGAGAGAACATCGTTTCATTCAGCATATACCCAGTACGTGACCTACGATTAACCTGAGCAAGGAAAAATTGGGTACATAAATGACTTAGACAAAATTCGAGGTACATGATTGTTGCAAAGTATAAAGTTCGGGTATCAAATATACCCAAAACCCTAAATATAAGATAATGACTAGATGTTAGCTAGAGGTGACCGACTATCCTTTATGAATGCCCAAACCATTATTGCTAACATTCCTCTAGTTTGAAAATGCCTAAAAAGTGTTACTTTACATTTTGGCTATTAATAGTTTATTAAGCATTCGGCGTCCTTTTATACACTTGAGGTTCATCTTATCTACTTTTCTGGCTTTTTAATACAAAAAAATACATGATGGTCTTTTTATTATACATGCATAAGTCGGGTATAAAATAGATTTTCAGAATAAAAACTTTGCATATGCTGATGTGAGTGTAGAATTATACACAAGAACAAATAGTGGTAGTATTTAAGATGATGTGCTAATTCCCAAGATTTTATTAATATTACCAAGCACCTAAGGGGAATTAATTGTGATGACCGAAATCCCACATCCGAAGTGTGTGGCAGAAATTCACAAACTAGATGACCTCAAATTTAAAATTTTTGTCCAATGTAATTTTGGTTCAACTATGAAGGTTATTTTAGGCTAGTTTATTAGACCACAACTAATATTGCCTGCAGATATTTGTAACCTTATATAATGCTATAATTTTTTTGTAAATGATAGAAACAAGACAACAAATTCAATACAGTTCTTCCATTTTTTTCATTTTTGAATATGCCACCAACAAGCAAATGGCACCAACTCTTTTAAGCATAATAACTAGTACAACCTAACATCTCAACTCCAGATCTCATCTTCTTGTAATTGAACTCAATTGCATATTGTGTCTAGAACTTACCAAACTTGCCTAGTTCTTTCCAACCACACCATAACCATATAGGGTTAAGCTTGTCTTGACTACTAGTGATACTGCAAAAAAGCCACCATCAATTAAAAAAAATGAGCGAGCTAGCCACCCTATGTGAGATCGAGGCCTATACTACTGTTTATTTTCCTTCCAATATTCGGCCCTCATGATAACCAAGACTATGGTGTTGCCCTCTTCGGCGGTTCAAGCAAACATCATAGACATATATTTGAATTGCCATGAAAAACAACCTTATAATTTGGATTTTGAGAATTTGAAACAAATTTATGAACAAGTTATGAGTTATCTCATCCCAAGGAACGAAAACCTCACGTTTCTTGATGTTTGCGTTGTAATGATGTATTTAAGTTGCCTATGCTGATGACTTAATATATTGTCAATGAGAGATTTTCTAGATTATATATGGTATAAAAATCTAAATTGCATGAGACTATAAAATCTCATACTAACTTATACAGATAGATATGATAGATATAGGTTGATACTGCAATATTTCGAATATTAATTTTCATTTTGTGAATTTTAATTGTCATACCTCAACTAGGAGCTAAAAAAAGGAGTATTTTTTTGGTCGCAAACTTATTATAGAAAAGAAGGATATAGATAAATATTGAATGTTATATATGGTACCAATTAATTTAGAATCAGACACCATCAACTTAAATATATCAATATAAGTAATCAAAATCACAAGATTACACGGATCAACCATTGTAGATTTTTATGCTATTTATAATTCATGAAATCTTTTGTTGTCTATAATTAGGCTTTGGTACAAGCAATTCTTTTTAAGTTGTTAGTTTAGTACAATACCATTATTCATGACTTGTTTATGATTTATTTCTTCAAATTGTTCGAAGTTGGAAAATAAGCTTGTTCTTTTATCATAATTCAAAAAAAAATTCCCGGGATGCTCAACGTGAAAGCCTTTAAAACTTACTGGCCGATGGAATTGGAAGCCTATATATCTTTTAGCGTTAATCAAAATCAATTTTAACAATTGTTAGCTTCACTATCCATGTTACATGTACTCCACCTCCACTCCTATCTTATGACTTTTCTTTTATAGGATTCCTTGCTTTAAAACTCTACTTATCACAGCACGAGAGCCCATGGATTTATAAGTATATAGAGTTCTACTGTGTGCAAGGTGGTTGAGCTTATCCTATTTAAATTTGGATTGTCCATTCAAATATAAATAGAATAAGTGTTTAGTTAAGTTAAAATTAGTTTGAATATTTAGTAAAATTTGGATTAGTTTGAATTCAGTAAGTTGGTTTAAATATACTACTTTGAAAGTTTATGTGCACCTCATAAATAGTGGATGATATGAGGGTGAAATTTGTAGATGTGTATTGTATTCAACATAGCTTAATAAAATAGACAAGGCTTCTCCCAAATCCTCTCTCCATTCTCTCTTTACTTCTCACCATTATTGTGTTATTAGGTTTATCAAGCTGAGGCTTGAATCATACGAGTATCCTCCACAGCCTTAAACTTTATGTATGTGATAGATTGTATCAAAGTTTTTGAAGACCTTTTGTGAAAGTCAATGCCTTAATTGTTGATGTTGGAGGGAGGATTAGTGCATGCTTTGATGCCTTGTTTACTGGAAGGGGAATAAGAACAACAAGAAAAAGATGGAGTCAGAGCTTATTTAGTTAGAGGTATTGACTTGGAATGAAAAATTATGTTGATAGTTTTTGGAGTCTAAGCATTGGCAATTCTGTTGTTTGATCTTGTTGGTTGAAATTTATTTGTATGTATTTTGTTTATTTCAATTTTCTTGTCAAAGCCAGGTTGTTTGTATACTTGTGAGATATCTTGTATTTTTAAAAATTAGAATAATATATTGTTGTGGGGTTTTGTAAGGTCAATTGCAAATGTTAGCTTTATTTATTTATAATCATTTCTTTTGTTAAATTTGTGAATAAAGGTGGTTGCATCTGGTAGTGGTGTTGATGATACCCATGAGGAGCATAATGATATTGTAAAACATAAAAAGATGCTAGGCAATTCTTGGAGGACAAGAAAATTGGCAAGAAAAGGAGCATGTAACCCCGTGTCCCGAAAATTTTATTTTTCAAGTATAATTACCAAATTATCCTTTACGTCACCAAGGTTACTAGATCATTGCACATCCTACGGTGTTATCAGTAATAAATTTAATAATGTATACAGTTATAGTACAAACATAGATTATGGTGCGGGATTCGAGGTTAAACCTAGCGGAAGTTGGTGGGCGTGTGACACCCGAAAATGATAAGGGAAGTGTACGCCGATGTCAATAATAGCATGAACAAGGAGTGACTTCTGGCATGCTTTTAGATGAATGGGCATATGAATGAATCAAATCCATATCCAAATATGAGAGATTCTAAGACTATGTAGGGATAGGGCTCTACAATTGGGCGATTTCATAATTATACAGGTATAAGACTATACAATTAAGAATAGCTCAAGTAAGATAGTTTCGAAATTGTACAGAGATGGGACTATATAGTTTGTTTGAATAGTATAGGCCAATATAGTTGAAAATAGCCTAAAGGGGCCGAGGTTTGATAGATACTAACTATATTAACAAGGTGTACCTACCGTTTCAGTACTCATTCTATAACTTTTGATTTTATAAAAAATATTGGCATTTAATTAAAAGTGATATTTTTGACATGGCCTTGCAGGTTCTTTGAGATAGCAAAATTTTCCAAGGGTGGAAATACGAGGTATATCTCTCTTATTGCCAAGAAAGTCGGCGCAGAATCACCGGATGAGTACAGGCCCATTCCCAAAACGTTTGAAAAATCAAAATAGGACCTACCCGGGCTTTAGAAAATTCTGAAAAAATTAAGCGAGATGCATACTCTCCTAGAAAAAATGATAGTAGAAAAAGATACTTTGACCAGAAATTCTTTAGTAAAAATGGAGTGCGTAACTTCTTGATGGCTCAAATGTCAAACCCTCAACAATTCTGACATGGATTTGTTTTCTTACCAATAACTTTGGTCGGGAGACCACTTTTACTTTTCTGCAACAAACAAGTGATGCAGAAATGAACTACCATCACTGGAATTAGTAGGATTAGGCCATCATCAGTACCATCAACTCTAATATTGTGGGCAAACACACTAGTTTTTTTTGAATAATACATAGAGAGCGACACTCTCCAGTGCAAATTTTTGCACTTTTCTATCTAAGTTGATAATAAAAGGTTTAATTTTTTGTCCTCTACTACCTCTCTCGTCCCCCTCTAAGATCGGAATTCAACTGCATAGTCGTTGTTTTCCTAAGCATCCTTTTGTGGGTTAGAGCTTCTCTCTCTAGCTCCGTCTAAGGTTCGCTTTCAAATTTCCATCATAACGTTACATTGACAAAATTATTTTAGCAAATTGTCGATGCTATGTGTGAACACCCAAATTTGACCCATGAATATTCCTGTAATTTAGATTTTGGGTATGCTCAAACTATAAGATTAATGAGATGATTTGGTCTTTGGCTAAGGCACACTTGGAATTTATTTTAGTGGAATGCATATTTTATGAATTAGGATTAATGTGTTTGAACCTTAGGATTAATGAGATAATTTAATCTTAGAATAAAAATATATTAAAGCCTAATTCATTAAAATATTGTCTTATTTTATTTATTTGGGCCTTCTTGTTTATTTTAACCTGATTATAATGAGAAGATTTATTTTTGGGTTAAGTATGAATTTGAGGGCCTAAGTTAATAAAATGTGGACCTTCCAGAGTTGAACAGCCCATAAACACATTACTTCCAGACTAATTTTTCCTCTGATTTTCGTGAAAAATCAGAGTTAAATCATCCTTTAATGGTAAAAGTATTTTTGGTATGATTTAGGCACAAAATGGGTACTTAATATGTAATCAATCAAATAGGAGGTGATTAGGGGGAGTACTAATCAAGAAAAGAGGTGATTCTGGGTTGATAAGGGGTTAATTACGCGGTGGAATCTAATTAGGGAGCAATTAGGGAAAACCGGGTGCAGAAAAGGAAAGAACGGGGAAACGCGAGGGTACCGGGCGACCATGGCGGGATGATCGCTGGGCCTAGCGGTCATCCAGCCCATGACCATCGGCCGTGGCAGTGAGAATACCCGACCCAAAATCACTTGGGCCTATTCACCTAATCCTTTCACCTTCTTCCTTGGGTCAATCCCATGACATTGTAGTCACCACCCAAATTTTATTAAGGACTAAACTTGGGAAAAAACCTTCATGTGACTCCTTTAGGCTGCATGGTCATGGCGAACCAAAGTCATGGGATCGGGGGTTCATCACAGATGGGAAGGTGTTAGGCACCCATCCGTGTTGGGTCGAGACTATGTGTAATTACAAAATGCAAGCGTGCCGTGTGCAAGTGTGCAAGTGTGGAAAATAAAAGAATGGGGGAGAAGAAGAAGATTTGGCTTGCATCCCGTTGTAACACCGAGACTACCTACGTACCCGAGTGACCGGGGTCAAAGCTATGTAGTTCTAAACATGGCACTAATCAGCCACTTATATCATCAAAAGCATTAGCATATAATCAGGAAAGAATCAATCAAAAGAGTTTAATGTTACCTCTTGTAGCCCTCCTCTAGCTCCTTGTAATGGGTTGTGTTCTCCACCCATCTTCTTGCCACTCTTTAGCTCTATGGTTGATCCTCTTCTTGATTCTCCCTCGCTGGACTACTGCTGACACTGCCCATGAAATTTCTCCAGAGCTTCTGCCTAGATATATTTCTAAGCTTGGAGGGATAGGGTTTCTCCAAGCAACAAGAGCTTATGGGTGTGTGTGTGAGAAAAATTGTGTGTCCTCTGAAATGCGTGTGAGGGGTCCTATTTATAGTGTTCTGGGAAGCCTAGGGGCGTGGACTTTCTTAGTGGTGAAGATTATGCCCGAAAATCTGGTCCTAAACAGCGTAGGATCGAATTAGAAACAAAATCGGAGAAAATCGAAGGTTCTGGGAACTTATGATCGCCGGCAGGCTCTGGATGACCACCAATGCCGGCAGTCATGTGAGGATGACCGCGACGACCACCGGTCACCCCGCTTGTCACTCGTTCTTTCCTTTTTTGACCCCCAATTCCCCCTAATTCAGCTCTAACTTTATCCTACCGCGTAATTAACCCTTAATTAACCCAGAATCACTCAATTACTTGATCACTACTCCCCTAAATCATTCCTAGACTGATTGATTATGAATTGATACCCATTTTAAGCAAAATCATACCAAAAACACAAAGTCTACTTAAATGATGATTGGAAAATCAGAGCTAAAATTAATCTGCAAGAATTTTGCTAATGGGCTAATCAAACTCTGGAGAATTAACTTGGGCCCTTAAACCTATTTTTTTTAACCCAAGAATAAATCATCACAATATAATTGGATTAAGGAATAGATAAAAGGCCCAAGCTATATATTCCGGCCTAAATAAACCTTATTATATATTTTATTCTAAGATCAAATCATCTCATTAACCTTAGAGTTCAAATACATGAGGGTCTAAATTACCGAAATACATTATTTCTACTAAGTTAAATTCATGACATGTCTAAATCCTAAGATTGAATCATCTCATCAAATCCAGGTTCAAGTATGTTAAAATCTAATTTTAGTAGAAAATTCGTGGGTCAAATTTGGGTGCTCATAGATGCCCCTCGTTGATGAGTCTTTATAGATTAATGACAAAACAATACAACAAAAGAACAACCAAATTTGAATGATAGATGTGTGGTGTGTGCCAAGTTTCAGAGCATACTATTCTCCTCTTCAGGAATCATCTCATCCTAAAGTTTCGAGGGACTGGCCCTCGAATTTCGGGAATCTTCTCATCCTAGATTTTCGGGATTCATCTCATCCCGAGGTGATAGAATCATCTCATCTATCGGTTTGTTGGCAAGGAATCATCTCATCCTTGTCAGTTGGATTCTGTTTGGGAATCATCTCATCCCAAGCTAGGTTTCCGGGAATCATCTCATCATGGGGCGATAGAATCATCTCATCTATCGGGTTGTTGACAAGGAGTCATCTCATCCTTGTCGGCTGGATTCTGTTTGGGAATCATCTCATCCCAAGCTATGGTTTCCGGAAATCATCTCATCCAGGGGTGATAGAATCTTCTCATCTATCGGGTCGTTGACAGAGAATCATCTCATCTTTGTCCACTAGATATTCAACGTTTGGTCTTTGGGAATCATCTCATCCCAGGGTTTGCGAGAATCGGGTCCTCGACTTTGGTTTTGTGGGTACTGGGTACATGGCTTTTATCTGGTTTCCTCATTGCGAGAACTGGGTTCACGGCTTGAGACATACAAGCTGGAAATGGGGGTGGCGCCCTAGTATTTTACCGAGGTCTGAGAGGCGGTGTTGAATGTGTTACCATTCTATGTTTCTTCATGAGATCCTATGAGGGTTGGGCTTATCGTGCCCCTAGGGATCAAGAGTGGGGGCGGCGTGCCCTTAATATGCATTGAGGCTTGATAAGTTATGCGTGCGTGACATTGTTCACACTTAAAGCATTGATTATTGCAAATTCAAGTAAAAGTCAACAGATGCTCCATATCTCAGTGAACAGTTTGATCCTAGTAAACGGGTGTAACCTTCTTTTTTTCCCTCTTTTTCTTTTATTTTCACTCTCCTACCCTTCTTCCCTCTCCCAATTTTTCTTGAATTTTTTGGAATTTTCTGGGCGGACCCGTGTCGATTGACCGGGCGGTCATGTGGGGGGATGACCACCGCTGCGCGACGGTCTTGCATGGATGACCATCGGTAGTGGCGGTGCTCACGACATGAACACCGACAGTGGCGGTCGTGTGCCCCTAGAATTTCCTTTTTGGTTTTCTGGCCTGGGCTTTAGGGTTTTCACGAATTTCACCGCCCTTGGAATGATATAAATAAGACCTTGGGTACCCAGAGATGTCTATAACTCGTCAGAATATCTTCCAAAAAAGATCTGAGGTGGCCATGAGTGGAGATTTTGCGTACCAAAGTGCTTCAGTGGATGGAGGATGTTCCCCAAGCGCGCCACCTTGATTTCGAGCTACCGGGGCTTTCTGCGTAATTCAACCTAGCCACAGTGAAGGTTGACGAGGACTTGATTCGTGCTGCAGCTATGTTTGGGACTATGACCGCCGTGTGTTTCGTTTTGGCCCCTCTATGGTGGAACTCTACCCATCGGTGGATGAATTTTGTGCACTCCTTGAAACCCAAGTGAAGGATGATGTTGCCATGGTTTCTCCTACTGTAGTGACTAAATCTAAGGTTAGTGCCTTTTTATCTATTGACGATGAGCAGATGGAATATTTGATGGGCAAGGATGCGCATATGAACTTGTCACCACTAGTTGTTCAATACTCCGTTGACGTCGTGCTGCGCGGGTACCTAGAATGTGACGCATCTTGGAAAGATAAGCGATCATGCCTTAGCTCTTGTGATGGTGTGTGAATTCCTGCTGACAGGTCGCTCCGGTACTTGTTCTTTAAGTATAGGTGCACTGGTAGCCGAGCTATTTAGTGGTCACAGCATAGTGCCCACTATTTTCGGGGAAACTCTTGCTTGTTTAGACAACCCTGACGACTTATCCTGATAGACCCTTGATGGGTTCTCCACTACTTCTCCAGGTATCGCCTTTAGCTTTCATGCATCTTTGAAATTCATCTTCTACCCCTTTTTTCTTATGAATCTGTTTCTTTGTAGATGTGGTTGTGCGATCATCTCAAATTGATCCATCCTCCAAGATCTGGGTTGTATACTTCGAGGGAATACCATGAACGGGCCTCTTCCTTTACCCCTTCTTCTATCAAGGGATGGGTAACTTTCATGAAGCATTTAGAGGAATACCAAGTCATGTGGCACTGCCCTTGGTTCGGGATGCAAGAGGTGATCGTCCACAGAGCTGGTCAAAAGGTTGTAGTGCTCCCAGGGATTCTTCAGACTACCTTTTACTATCCATCCAGGGTAGTCAGGCAATTCAGGCATGATCAGATAATTCCTCCCCTACCCCGCTCGCCTCTTGACAGGTTAATGGATGGGTGCACCATAAGGCTTTTGCGAGGATACTGGAGTCTTCCCACAAAGACGATGATTTGCAACATCGCCAATCGCTCTTCTTTCTTGAATTATAAAAGGAGTGTGGGCGAGGTTGAACGAATTCTCTCTGGGTATAGAGATAGACTCTTGGGATCGAATGTTCGCCAGGAGCCTAAGTCCCCTAGTGATTATGAGGAAGATGCTTAGGCGTACTTAGATATTTTGCTTAGATGAGTATTTATGACATATATAATGCATGCAAAATAAACAAGTAAATTATCAAACTGATCTAGATTGACTGGCTCTCGAAACTCGTTCCCATCCAAATCTCTGACTCTTGTGGCCCCCTTTGGTAGAATCTCCTTGATGATGTAAAGCCCTATATATTTAGCCATGACTTTGCCCCTAGGGTCGTGCACTGGTTGTTTTACTTCTTTTAGCACCAAATCCCCTTCCTCCAGTCCTCTTCCTTGACTCTTTTGTTGAAAGCCCGAGCTATTCATCTTTGGTATCCCTACACATGATATAAGGCTGACGGTCTCTTTTCATTCAGCAATGCCAATTGATCAAGCCTTTCTTGCACCCATTCCGTTTCAGGGAGCTTGCTTTCCCGGGCCACCCTCAATGATTGTACTTCGAGTTCTATAGGCCGCACGACTTCCATGCCATATACTAAGGAGTATGGAGTTGCGCCTGTGGAAGATCTTTTTTTTTTATGCTAATCGTCGTTTATAGAAGAAGGTGCCAAAAAGAAGTACAGGGTCAGTCAATGAGAAAGATGACTAAGGTAACTTGACACTATACAGCGACAAACTGCTGACCAGAATACAGGATCACACTTCAAAGCTGATGTTGAAAGGTTATGTCGAAAATTCGGGATCAAGCACCACAAATCTTCACCATATCGGCCCCAAGCCAATGGTGCGGTAGAAGCTGCTAATAAGAATATGATGGAGCTAATGGAGGTCCGGTATCCCCACAGAGCCAATGGCAATTTTTCTACCCATTCTCGGTGTGTTGATATCATCTTCCCCAGGATGGCCTTCATATTCTTATTGGCGGCTTCTACCGCACCATTGGCTTGGGGCCGATGTGGTGAAGATTTGTGGTGCTTGATCCCGAATTTTCGACATAACCTTTCAACATCAGCTTTGAAGTGTGAGCTATTATCGGATATTAACTCATGGGGTTCATTCCAAAGCACAGCTTTATCTGCTGGCTTGCCATTTTGGATCGGCTCTCCACACGAAAAAGATTGCAATCCTGGGGTCTCACAAATGACGTAAGTTGACTCTTCTGTTCACATTCTGATGAAACTCGAGATCATGTGTTTTTTCAATGTTCTTATTCCACTGCCATATGGTCCCGAATGCTCACTGTCTGCAATGTCACTAAACCCATTGGCTCATGGAATGATGAATTTAGATGGGCTCAAAGGTTTCTGCAGAAAAAATCTATTCATGCTATGATTCTTCGTCTTGCTTGGTGTGCATCCATTTACCACCTATGGCGTGAAATGAATGCACGATATCACACCCATTGTTCCCGGCCTTCAGATGCAATTGTGGCAAACATATGTTCTGATTTAAAATTGTGATTTTATAGCCTTACAAATCTCAAACCTCGCTCTCTTTCTGTGGATATGCAAAGCCTCTGTTCTTTTTGGGGTATTAAGCTTTCTACCCTATGTAATGTCTAGACGATTTTTGTGCTCTTTGTAAAAGGCATGCCTGTATGTCTTTTTAGTTTTCAAAGTATACTCATTGTTAGGGTCTCCCTAACCAAGTCTATAAAATGAGAAATTTGATTTGATTCTCAAAAAAAAAAGTTTGTTATTCCTTTTTTGTCTTTGTGGCTAATACTTTGTGTGTGCTTATTATCCATCCAAATAGGGTTATAGACGGTTACATATATGGGATTTTGCATTAAAAAAAGAAAAAGACTTGGTAACATTGGCGGTGAACTGAGGTATGGGCAATTGTTGGAAATACCCATCAGTAAATGCTCTATTATTGAGAGGATAGGGCAGAAATTTAATGGTTTTGTTGACTTGTTGACCTACTTCACTGCCTTGAAGGATTGGTATTTGGTAGGATTGGAACTTACACACAAAGCTTGTGGCTTAATTGGGTGGTAGTTGCAGAGAATAAGATTATTTATTGGTAAATTATATCCCTCTGGTGCCCTGAAGCGGGTGTTCCGTCTCGAGTGCAAAATGCAAATCACAGGCGTAAAGATGCATGAGATGCAAATGACATGGACATAAGATGCAGAAGACTTAAGACATGAAATGCACCTATAACACCGTACTTTTGTACGTGAGGGTAGCAGCTATCAATATGATAATGAGGATGAATGAATCCTATTTTCGGTTGTAATTACTAACTTGGTAGCAGCTAACAGATAGTTTTGCTTTTGGTATTGTAACACCGACTTTTGTACTCTGTATTTATGCTCCAAGTATGGGTTTTTGGTACAACTAGTTTTTTCATGGCATATTATTATATTTTAAAAATCACGTGGTATAGTATTAATCTTAATCTTAAAAAGAAGTTATATATAAAATCTAGGCAGATACACATCATTTAGAATTAATTTATGTACGTAGCGGAATATTAATTTATAAAATTGATTATTGTTAATGATATTTTTTAATCCCTTGATATTGTAAATTATATAATTTGATTTAATAAATTATATTATTAATGTAAGAGATTATTAAATTATATTATTATTATTCCTTTTCGTAGTATGAATTCCTATGATAATACTTTTTTTCGTTATTATTTTTTTTCATAGTTTTTTTTGACTACTCTACTCATCTCTTCTCTCCATAATTCTTCTTGATAATAGATTACAAACACTTCTGTCATGAGCTCTTGTGATTATTCTTTTTGGTAAAAGTTTTTTTCCATGATTTTTGCTAACTTTTCAACCATACTTCTTCATATTTTTTTTGTAGTTGTTGAGAAAATATAAATAAGAATATTATTTAGAATTAGTTTATGCAGAAAATATGAATTTATAAATCGATTATTACTGATGATATTTGTTAATCCAATGATATTTTAAATTAAATAATTAAAATAATTAAATTATATTATTAATGAAGGAGATTATTAAATTATAATATTATTTTTCATTATTACTCTTTTTTGTGCTCGTTGTTCTTTTTGGTAGTTTACATTAACTATTGGACTGTACTTCAACTTTTTCTTCTTCATTGTTCTCGTTGACAATGAACTACAAAAATATAGTCATGAATTCCTATGATAATTCTTTTATGTTATTATTCTTTTTCGTAATTTTTGTTGACCACTTGATTCTTCTTCTCCATAGTTCTTCTTGATAATAAATTTAAAACACTTACGTCATGAGCTACTATGATTATTCTTCTTCATGCTTATTCTTTTGGGAAAACACTATTTTTGTTCATGATTTTTGCTGACTTTTCGGCTATTCTTTTCAATGTCATATTATTTCCAATAATTATTGTTCTTCGTAATTTTTTCGTTGAGAAAATATAAATAAATACTTAAATATTAATCATTTTCTTTAGAATGACTTATATATATTGTACACAAAGATTTTTTTCATAATCTAGACAAACGAATTATTTAGAATTAGTTATTGTCTTAGAATAGGAATTTATAAATCGATTATTGTTAATGATATTCAGTAATCCTTTGATATTCTAAATTATATAATATTCATCATTAAATTATATTATTAATAAAGGGGATTATTAAGTTATATTACTATTTTCTGTTATTATATTTTTTCGTAATCATTGTTCTTGTTCCTATTTTCATTGTCAATTCAACTGTTCTTCGATTTTTGTTCACCATAGTTCTTATTGATAGTAAATTATAGTTCTTATTGATAGTAAATTACAAACACATCTGTCATGAGATCTTGTGACTATTCTTCTCCATGTTATTCTTTTTTATAGATATTATAGGCTGATTTTTGGCTGACAGCTCGTGAAGGAGTGAAAAAAAATCAATGAATTATGATTTGGCTTAGAATGAAGCCTTATATATAATGTTGGTAGATTTTATTTGCAATTAATTGTTGGATAGGAATTTATTAAGGTTGGAAGAATAAAAAAATTGAATACGAATAGTTTATTCGTTACTCAAAAGTGTAAAAGCTAATACAAATAGAAAAAATAGAAGTTTAATTAATAAGTAGCCTATATATTAATGAGGGAAGGTTGGAAGAATAAAAATTTGAATACGAATAGTGTATGTGTATAAGCTAATACGAATAGAAAAATAGAAGTTTTAATTAATAAATAGCGTATATATTAATGAGGATAATTATGCAAATTTGCTATCTTTTGTAGTTTAATAATTAATGAAGGATAATATAGTCAATAATAATTAATGGATGGTGAATAGGCCAATTTGCTGGCTTTATTAGAGTTGGTTGTTTTATATAGTATATTGATGATTGGTACCCGAACTTTACACCTTGCGTCAGACGTGTACCCAGAACATTTTCTGAGTCAATTATATACCCAAACTTTTTACGGTCAGGTCAATTGTGGGTCTCAGGCTCGGTATGCGCTGATGTGGAAGCTGCCCGAATTTGGTATGCTTGCCTGTTGCTCAAAATGACACCGTTTTATTACAATACAGCGTCGTTTCATGTCCATCTGTCAAATATGGGTCCCATCTATTTTCCATCACCCACTCCACTTGTCACCCGGTTTAAGAGGTTGAATCCAAAATTTATTTGGCCGGAAACATCCCCTAAAGTCCCTAATATAAACCTTAAACCATTTTTTTTCTTTGCATGCTAAATTAACTTAAAAAAAATTTGATTTACTCAAAGTGTGTCCAAAGTTAAAATTATAATACTTAGTCTGAATGTTTTTTTAAAAAAGATAAAAATATAAACCTTAAACCATTTTTTTACATGCTAAATTAAATTCAAAAAAGAAAAAAATTTGATTTACTCAAAGTGTGTCCAAAGTTAAAATTATAATACTTAGTCAAATTGTTATGAAAAAAAAAAACCTAATCGAATTAAATTTTAGACTGTATTTATTAGTCACAATGATTTGAGACATAGGATTGACTAGGAATCGGATCCTACATTTACTCCTAATTTTACTCCTTAACTTTCTCCTCAAGATTTTGGAATTTATTTTACAGTCAAAATAATTATAATGAAATTAAAATGAAAGCAATCACAACCTACTTTTCCTCAATAATAATTCCCTCATTAATTTTCTCTAAAATTTTAAAACCAATTTATTTTATGGTCATAATAATTATAATGAAATTAAAATCAAAGCAGTCACAACCTAGTCTTCCTCCTTAATGCCCTCCTTAATATTTCTTAAAGTTTTTAATTCTTATTTATTTTATAATCATAATATGGGTGTTGAAAAGTCCATAGCTTCTAAAGAAACACAAAGCATAAGCTCCACCTCAGTTGATTTACCTGGAAGCTTGCTGCTCTTTTACTCATGGCCTTCCCCAATTTTCTCCCTTTTATTTTCATGATATTTCTCAAGTCTTTGAGCAAATGGCCAAATTGCAAAACATTAATTATACCGTATTGAAGATTTGGGGCAAATGGCCAAATTGCTAAGAAGGTTCATGCCTATATGTCCTTATTTATAGCTTATGGAAGAGTGCATCTCAACACAGACCCAAGCATAGCTTTCTCATTCTCTCTACTTTTCTCCTTTCAATTTTCTCTAAGCATGCCATTCTCTCCACTCCATCATCAAACTTTGTGGTCTTAGTTCATATCCAACTCTTAGTTATGGAGAATTATGACATATTTTCCTCAGTTATGGCTTCTTCTTCTTCTCTACTGCTGCTGCTATCGTAGTCCTAAGTCTTCAGTAACAATGGCTGCTGCTTCTTCATCCAGCAGTACCGTTATAAAGTATGATGCGTTTCTCAACTTTAGGGGTTGCGATACCCGCTGTGGTTTCTCTACTATTCTAAAAGAAGCTCTATGCCACAAAGGAATCGGGGTCTTCCTAGACGAAGAGGGTCTTCGCAGAGGAGATGATATCTCGCCCGCCCTCTTACAAAGAATCCAAGAATCCAACATTTCTGTGGTTATTTTCTCCAAGAGCTATGCAGATTCACCCTGGTGCGTGGATGAGCTCGTCAAGATACATGAGTGTATGCAAACTCCAAAGCATGCAGTCTTACCAAATTTCTATGCAGCGGATCCAACGGATGTTCAAGAGCTGCTTGGTGATTTCGAGGAAGCATTCAACAAACTCCAAGGAAAATTTGAATTGGAAAAGGCAGAGAGATGGAAGGATGCGTTGTCCCAGATATCCAATCTAAAGGGCTGGGATTCCCACAACTTCAGGTAACTGGATTTCACATATATAATTGTTTCGTTTTTTTTTTCCATGCCAGTCATGATAAATGTGGATTTATTATAATTATATTTCATTGCATTTTATGTTTATTTTAGTTGTGAGGCCGAACTTATAAAAGTAATCGTGAATGAGATTTTGGAGAAGCTGAAGCTTACATCTCCATCTTCTTATGATTCGACTGCTCAATTAGTTGGGATGGATGCACGTCTTGGTGAGGTTTTGTCAAAAATTACCAACGTAGGATCACCATCCACACACACTGTCGGAATTTGCGGAATGGGTGGGATTGGCAAGACAACCCTTGCAGAAATTATTTTCAACGAAATCTCGGGCCAATTTGATGGGTGTTGCTTCTTCCTGAATGTTGTGGAACAATCACAAAAGTCTGGACTAGTTTATGTGAGGAATCAGGTTTTATCTCGAGTGTTGGAGAACCCTGAAGAGAAAGAGATTGGGACATTAAATGTGCTACCTATTCACGTTAGGAGGATGCTTCAGAGGAGAAAGGTTCTAATTGTTCTTGATGACGCTCATGAAATTGAGCAATCTGTGTGTATAATAGGAAAGAAAGATGATCATGTTTTTGGGCCGGGAAGTAGGATTATCGTGACGTGTAGGGACAGGCATCTCCTTGAATACCAATGTCACCAAGTATATATTGTCAAGAAATTGAAGAGTGAAGATTCTCATCGACTCTTCAAATTACATGCTTTTGGAAGGAATCATCATGCGATCATGGGTGAATGGGACAAGTTGATCAAAGAAGTGGTGAAATATGCTGGTTTTGATAAATTTGTTTATTTGTACAAGAAATTGCTCTTCTGTAGGGAGCTGAAGCAGTGGAAGGTTTGTCATTAGACTTGTCCAAAATAGGAAATGTACAGTTGAGTCCCTCCACTTTTGAGGAGGAAATGCGTAAACTCAGGCTGCTCCTTTTGACTAGTTTTAAGGAGGACAAGATGAAAAAATATTTAGAGGGCAGCTCTGTGAGGCTGCACCTTCCTCGAGGGCTGAAGCAACTTCCGATTACCCTTAGGCTGCTTCAATGGGACCTGTATCCACTACAGTATTTGCCATTGAATTTTTTTCCAGAGAAGCTTGTCCGTCTGGGAATGTCTCCGTGCAAACTTACGCAACTTTGGAATGGAGATAAAGTGGTATGTATGTATGCCTGAAGCAATGATGTCTTTAAGCAAATTTAGGCCTTTAAATGTACCCTTTACTTAGTTTGTCTCTCTTCCTTACAGCATCAGCTTGAAAAATTAAAGACTATTGACCTCAGTGGATCACATAACCTGATCAAAATTATGGACTTTTCGGCCCCAAATCTGGAGGAGCTAGATGTATCATTTTGTTTCAGTTTGGTTGAAATCCCATTATCTATTAAGAACTGTCAAAAGCTTAGTAGGATAAATCTTTCATGGTGCCCATCTCTGCGTAATTTTCCCACCGATCTTCATTTAACATCACTTGAAAAGGTTGACCTCGAGTGGCACAAAAACATCACAGAATTTCTCAAGTTTCCTCCAGCATTGAAAGAGTTATTAATTGGGAAAGTCGACTTCCCAATTATCGGGATTTGGAGCCGCATGCAACACCTTTGGTTCTGGCCAATTGGAACAAATCTTCCACATACGATATGCAGTCTCTCTAAACTTGAAAAGTTGGAATGTAGATTCATGAATTTTGAAGTTCTCCCGAACCAAATTGGTCAGTTAAGTAGTCTGCAAAGACTTCATCTCCTTGCTTGCTCTAGGCTGAAGAGTCTTCCAAGTGATATTGGCAAATTGAGAAGCCTGAAAGTAATTAATCTCTCCGGATGCTCTGGAATAACGAGTCTGCCAGATAGTATACAACAGCCGAAGAACCTTTTGCACATTAGTCTTCGAGGTTGCTCAAAGGATTAAGGATTGCCAGACATTCTCGCCCCTTTAGTGTCGCTTACTTTCCTAAATTTTTCTGGAACTCAGCGCATAGGGCGCCAAGCCATGGAACAACTTACTAAGCTGGATAGGCTTTTCCTGTTAGAATAATTACTTCATGCCTCAAATATCTTCATAAATTATTGGACAATTAAGAACAATAATTTAGTATAGAAGTAAGGTGTACCTGAATTCATGATGAATAAATTTGAATAATGACTAAAGAGGATTGGGAGCTTTCAAGATTTCGTTCCAACGCCTTGTATGTTTTTCTGTGATGGGGCAGAGAAAACTGACGCAGGAATAATCTTGAGGACCACAACCCTATATATTGTTGTTTATATACTAGGTCAATTAGGATGCCCACAAAACCCTAATTACTAGTATTGAGTTTCTACACAAAAAAGTTCATACTAACATAGATGTCTTTAGAGCCCAAAATAGATCACTTAATGGCCCTATAAAATTAGACAGTCTTTAATATAATTGTAATTAATAAAATAAGCCCATAAAGATTAAATAATTCCAACAATCTCCCACTTAGGCTATATTATTTTTTAGACAATTATATTCTAGAGTGTGTACAAAAATGACTGTCTTTCTTGAAACTTCTCCTTAAACAATCTGGTTCATCTACTATATTAGCATGAGATCAAACAGGCCTTCGTCACATTTATTCGTAACTGGACCCATCAATGGTCACCAGACTAACATATTCAATGACATAGATCAAGTATGGATGTGTAGCATAGAAATTACATGTAATGTGATCATACATGCCTATCTCCAACTGGTCCTCAAATCCTATGAGGTCAAACATAATAACATGTTTAGAGAATAAATAAACCAAATGTATTTTATTCTGGAGAAATACCAAGTGCGTCCGGAAATAAGAACAACAGAATAGAAACTCCCACCGAAACTATATTTCGTCAAACAATGACGAATCTGAAACTCATATAAGCAGTATGCTCACGAAAAACCTTAATTTGTAATCTCTTTAATGAGCGGATCCGCAACAACGAAGTTTGTCCCAATATGTTTTATATACATTTGCTGAACTCTTTATTTAACAATACAAATTTTAATGAGTTGTGGTTAGTGATGGAATACACAAGTCCTTATTAATTGTCACACAACATCTTTAATGGCTTTACCAATACCATCTATAATTTGCAGCTTAGTGATAATTCTGAAGCAATATTCCATATTCAGATGCCTCAAAGCAGGCTATAAACTCAGTTTCCATACTGGAACAAGCATTGAGTGTCTACTTAACACTCTTTCAGAAATAGCTTTGTCAGCTAGTAAATAAATATAGCCCAAATGTGGATCTGTTACCTTATTGGCATCCATCAAAATTAGAATCAGAATATCCAATGATTTCCATAGATTCTAATTTCATATATGTCAGCATATACACTTTATTCTGTAAAAATTCCATCTAACCCTTTTGCTGTTCTTTAATGATCCATTCTAGGGTTGTTGAGAAATTTTGTGATGCACATGAAATATGCATAGTTTTAGGCATGATTTTAGATGTATTTTACTCTCAATTTATCATGATTATATGCCTTACTTTGCATTATTTCATTATATTCCTTTAAATTCTATCCCTTACTGTATGATTAGTGATTCCAGGTGCATTTTGAAGGATTTTTGGTGATTTTATTGGACAATTCGAAGAAACAGCCTCTGGCACAGCATGAGCCTGTTTCGAGGCAATTGTTCATTGCAGAATCAGTGAAAAGCCACGAATCCCCCTCCACCCACGAGTTATCCACTGGATTTCACCTGCTTCGCCTTGATCCTCGAAGCCATCAAGCCACTCCATCTATCTCAAAAAGAACTGAATTCAATTGCACAGAAAAGTGGGAAGAAATTGCATACAGCCTCAGGCACAGGCCCACCACAGGCTCAGCCTGGGGAATCTGCAGATGACCAGAATGCGAAGATAAGAATATTAAACTCAACCACTTGTAGAGCTTCACCACTTGCAGAACTTTCAACTCTGCAATCATGACCTGAGCGACTCAGAAGACTTTAAGCATGGGAAAGAGGGGATAAGCATCACACCTAAACAATTTAACAATTAAAGGACCATTATCCTCCCTCTAAGTCTACTAAAATCGGCAGATTTGCAGATTTCACCCATTCGGCACACCTCCCATGGTGCCTTATCTCGAGAAGTAAGATGGGCAACTGAAGCTCAACTTGCCCAACTGCCATACCTTTCAGCACGTGGGAGAAGAGAGAAGATGAGGATCTGGGCATATATAAGAGAAGAAGGAAGGAAGAAGAACCCATCGATCAAATACCCTTAACTTGCAGAAGTTCTTGGAACAAAAGGGTTTAAGGGGAAACACGATTCTGCAGTCTTTTCTGGGTAGAAATCGTGTTGTCCCTAACCTCCAGATTTGTTCCAGTACTTATGCCAACCATTATCCCCACAACTTTTGTAATTTCAATTATGAATTAAACAACCCCTCTTAGGTTGAAGGGGTGAAGCATGTTTCTGTTCTTAGTGCAATAAATTACTCTTCCTATATTCTTAACTGTTTTTCTTGTTTGGTTGTTGCAAACTTGCTCCATGTTTGAGTCTTGATCAAACCCATACATGAATATAGGTAGCTAGGTGAAGGATTGAAAGGAGAAACCATAGTTGCTGGAACAACAACAACCAACCTTTAGCTCTTAGTTTTGAAAAAATTAGGAACTAATTGAGGAATTTGCCTCAACACCAATTCTTAATCCCCTTAGTTTGACCGATGCGAAAGCATTAGGATGAGTGAGAACCTTGGGAGGAACCTGTGAGTGAAAACAAATGGGTTCAGTATAGGTTGAGAGCGCCTGCAAGAACTGATCTGCGTAATTGACTTTGTGTTCTCGACAGGCTTAGCCACAAGCTCAGTCATAGTCTCAGCACTGACTCAGCCTGTTACGGCACAGTTAAGAAAGAATGACACCACTTTTATTCTGATTCTTGATTGATTATTGAGCAGTCTATTTTAATCTAGTGGCAGCTTGGTGAAGGACCGAAAGGAGAAGCCAAGTGTGCCAGACAAACAATAGTCAGCCTTCCCTCCCTAGCCGTTCGAAAGAAGATAGGGAGAGACAGTGGGTAATTAGCACCAACACCGAACTTCACCTCTAAGTGGACGTCTACTCTAGTGACAGGGGGTAGATGGGAGCTTAGGGAAGTATCAATAATATCGAAAGCCGTTGGTAGTACATTAGGTTGGGAGCCCCTTCGAGACATCTTATTAAACATAGGGCGTCGCACAGGCCCATCCTGTGATGATGCTGTTGAGCAATTTAGAACGTAAAGGCAAGACATGTGAATCCCTAGATACCTAAGAATTCACCAATCCTGATCCCTACCCACTTCAACATTGCTATTACTTCTTATTCTCTTGCTTAATTTAATTTCCGATTTGCACTCACCCCATAATCTATTTTTGTTTAATTGTCTCAAACCTAATTTGTCTAAAGTAAGGAGTAACAGACTCATCCCAGTCCCTGTGGATACGACCTTGATAGAGTACTACAACTATCCTGTGCGCTTGCAGGTCTCACTCCACATCATTTTGTCTATATAATATCCCAGGAATGTATGCTATATCCAAATGCATACATACTTGAGTATACATAAGACCTTTAATTATAGATGTATAATAAATTTTGCAACTTATACTCGGGGCATTAATTGAGACTAAACTTGTCTCCTTTAGAAATAGGGGTATTTCCTGGTTTACAATCTTCTAATCCAAATTTGCTAAAAACTTTAATGAGATAACCCTTTTTGTGACCATTCAAGAACAACTTGAGAATAATCTGATCGTATTTCAATTCCAAAGACAAAAGAGGCTACACCAAGATCTTTTGTTTCTAAAAGTAATAGAAACTTCTTGGTTAGTACTTTATGCATATCTCACTATTAGCAAATGATATGTCATTGACATATTAAATTAGGAAACTAACTTTACTCCCGCTGAACTTATGGTATACAAAATTTTTGCCTATATCTATCTCAAAACCGAATGAGATCAGTATTAGACAAAAATAATAATACCAATGACAGGAAGCTTGTTTAAACTTATTAATGGATTCTTTTAATTTGCAAATTATTTTTTTTTGAATCTACCAACATAAATTCTATGATTTCACCATATAAATTGCCTCGTCAATGTTGCCACTGAGAAACACAATCTTTACATCCACCTAAATAGCTCAACGATAGAACAAGGTACAAGTGCCATTATTTTCTTCAAGGAGTCTTTTCTTGAAAGTCTTTTCTTGAAACCGGAGAGAAAGTCTCTTTAGATGCCTTCCTTCTGAGTGTAGTCCTTTATGACAAGATGAACCTTATATCTTTCAAAATTGCCTTTGAATCCTTTAGGTTTCAAATAACTATTTGTATCCAATCGATTTCTCACCTTCAGGCAATTTCTCAAGATCCTAAATATCTTTGTCTTTCCTAGACTTATTCTCATCATTCATGGCATCATTCCACTTTTGAAGGTAAGAACTCTTTATGATTTGATGGAAGATGATAAAATCATCTTCCATCAATCCTATATCATCCTTATGTTCTGAGGAAAAGACAATATAATCATCCGAATTTGCACTGCTTCTTTCTCAAGTGGATTTCTTTATCAGCACTTGTTCTTGAGGTTGTTGAGTTTGAAGGAGAAAGACTCCTACAATGTTATCTTGAATAACATAAGTGATGGGAACCTTATCGTTTTCTATAAAAACCATAAGAAGAGAAATAAATTCCTCTTTCATAGACAATGTTTTCTATCTTTTTTTTTTTTTATCCAAACTCAATTTCCTCAAGAAATCTGGATTCCTGTCACAAAATAACTGAATTATGGGACAAAAAACTTGAAACCCCATAATTACTCAAAGTTACTTAACAAAGTAGTAGCTACCTATATTTAGATCCAAATTCTTTCTGTTGGCCTAAATAGCTTACCTTTAGTTGGATCACCCCAAATGAATAGATGCTTAATATTAGGCTTCTAGCTTGTCCATAGTTCATAAGGAGTTATAGATATTATTTTGACTGTAACCTTAGTGAGGATATAAGCTGCATCTTTAGTACTTTACTTAGAGCAATATTGGTAAAATAGAATGGTTAATCATACATCTTACCATGTCCTTAAGCATTTTATTGCACCTTTCAGCAATATCATTCATGCTTAATTTTACACAATATTGTGTACTAAAACCATATACCTCTAAGAATTAAGCGAAAGGCTTTAGAGTTTTTCCACCTTATTTATTATATCTATCATTATGACCATCAATAATAGATATAATAGTAACTATATTCTATATTAGTTAATTTCTGTTTTGTACCATGCCTTATTATGCAAGATTTTAATATATGAAGCCTCAAATATAGATGTCATTTACAAATTGGGAACAAATATCAATAAAATTTGAATTTCTAAAACACCAACTTTATTATTTCTAAATGGATAGGAATAGCAAGATTTGTCCAAAAATAGAAATAAACTAAATTCCATCTAAAATACAAAATTTATTATTTCTAAATAGACAAGGATAACCTAATTTGTCCACAATAGAAATAAACTAAATTCTGTTTAAAAGGCGGTACCAAAAGGTCTATTTCAAATTCAAATACGATTGAGTTCTCATTAACAACCTAGAAAGCCTTAAAGCTTCAATTAAAATTGATTTGCATGCCATTGCCCGTAAAGATGTATCTTTCAACATCAATTGGCTTTTGGCACATTAGCAAATCTTGCATAGATACACTTATCTGAATAGTAAAACTGAAATCTATCCATAAAGTGTGTTTTAGTACATATGTCAAATTAACTTGAAAACAAACTAAGTATCTTTCTCAACACGCCCAATGGCATATATTTAGGATATTTTTGTTATTTCCACCCTCCTTTCAAAAGTAACAAGTAAATACAAAACCTTGTTACTTTTCCATTTTCCTTCGTGGTATCCCAATTACAGCTTTATTTCCTCTTTTCCTTTTGTGGTCCTTAGAGGAATTTGCCAATCAATCATTTTTTGGATGCTCTTTTTAAAAATATCATCTTCTTGCACATAATAATCTTATCAAGAAATCTTGATTCTGTAAGCCCAAACAAGCTAAGAGGGGGGGTGAATTAGCGATTAAGAACTAATTAAAGCTTTAAACAATAATAATTACGGAATTAAAAAGGAGAGAAAGGCAAACCGATTTATACTGTTCACACACACACAACCCGTGTGGCTAATCCAGTCCTCCGAGAGACTCTCTCGAAGATTCCACTATCACCGTTAAGCTTCCGGGTGCTTAACAAACCGTTTACAACTCCTGCTTGAAGATTCAACACTTCAAGACTTTTCCCACAGAAAGAGGACCCTCTTCCTATGAATTCACTACAAGGGAATAATCCTCCCCAAAGATGTGTGATTACAATTGAGTCACTCAAAGCAAAAACTCTCTTCAAGAGTAGGTATGAGTACACAAAGTAAGCTCTATAAGGCAACTCTCAATTCTCAATGATATTGGCTCAAAAATGATATGTATGTATAACAATGAATGCTTGAAATTGTAGAGAGTCAAATCATTTGATGATCAGAGGTGTAAAATGCTCTATTTATATGTCTAAAAGCTTATATGTCTGTTGGGGAAACAAATCAAAACATCTTTAGACAAATTGTCATGGGAAGGTAAAAAGTGTGTCTGCCCATGACGGCTGAACATCGATGTTCACATTTAGGACATCGATGTTCTTGCCTTGAATAAGCATTATAGGTCCAACAGTCACAAGGACATCGATGTTCTGAATGTGGACATCGATGTCCTGGCCAGCAAATATGAATTATTGGGCTAACGGTCACTAGAACATCGATGTTGGACAGATGAACATCGATGTTCCACAAGATATTGTCCAAGACCCGAGACCAAATAACATCGATGTTCCACAGCTGAACATCGATGTTTTGGACATTCCCAAAAAAATCTTAAAACCAGATTCAATAGGACATCGATGTTATGAACAAGCACATCGATGTTCAAACTCTTCAAAGCCATTTTTAAGCGTGACGGTCATGAGGACATCGATGTTCAAATAATGGAACATCGATGTTATAAACTACTGCCTACTTTTGGAAAAATTATTTTAGTGCAGGACATCGATGTTCAAATATTGGACATCGATGTTCAAAGCTTAGAAACCTTCTCGAAAGCTTGGTTTCAATGCAGGACATCGATGTTCAATATTGGAACATCCATGTTCATGGCTCGGAAGACATAAATATGATTGAAATAAAATCAAATTGATGCATGAGTAAAAGTGATTTTGTTTGAGCCAATAACTTAGAGACATTGAATGTTTAACCTTGTACAAAATTGAGTTCCTAACTCATCTTTTTCTTCTTGCTTGATC
>JAKUCV010006258.1:0-49663 GCA_028386065.3 Turnera subulata
GTTCCAAAACGACGTAGTTTCGGGGAAACTACTTCAAGACTTAATTCTCAACCCCGAAACCCGATTAAACTCCAACGAAAGCCGAACCCGTCTTACCATCAACTAAATTCCATATAACCAAGGTAAAAATAATTTATTTCCTTGCTCAAAAATTCAGAAATTCCTCAAGGGTAAAATTGGAATAAAAATTCCGAAAATTCCGAGAAAAAATCAAGTTACGAAAATTCGGGGCGTTACATAATTACTGCTTCATATGTATTGCCGCATAGCTCAACAAAAGGTTGATGATTAATGGCGGTAATTATGAAATCTGGAATTTAGTATTCCAATATGTGCTGGTAGAGCAAAAGTGCTCTTGTGATCATCAATGTAGTCATGAAAGTTGAAGACAGATCAGTACGGCAAACCATACAATGCAAAGTATTGTTGTAACAAAAGTGTTGCAATCATGTCCAAATGGGTCATTCTCCAATGATGAAATTGGATAGTACGAATTGGTACTTTACTTTGCATGCGTTGGCAAACTTTGCGTTTGCGGCAGTTTTATTTTTTGTGTAAATGAATATAATTCTTAGTGAATTATAGACTCAGTAGCCACACATTATATTGTATGGAGATGTAATACTTGATCAACGTTAAGTCTCACATGGAGATTAAACGCTTTGACATGTAAGTGGAAACATTAAGGTGTTGCTTAAATACTCATACATACAAGTTAGTCTTGTGAAACATATGAGATGTGATCTTACATGATAGATGTCTTATCTGACATGTTTTGGTTTTAGTAACCATACATGCTTTCATGACAAATTATAAAATTGATTCTGTTTCATTTTTATATGGCTTTAGTCTTATTACCGAATAATACTAGATTTGGTCATACGGACCAACAGAGAATGCCAAGGTTAGCAAGTAATGTTTGCTTCCTAGCATTATACAAGTAGAATTGTCTACTTGTGAGGCTTATCTAGCTGATTATTGACCATCCGGTGAAGTGATTGAAGCCAGCTCTTCATTGCTATTTGTCCGTTGGACATCTGTAGGTCCATTCACGTTTGGACTAGGCATAAGCATGTTATTCATTTTATTCATTATGCCCAATTATATCTATTTAATTTTCTTTTTTCTAAAGCTATATGAGCTTAATAGAAAATTAATTAGATATGAAGATATAAGATCTTCACGTTAATTGTGAACGTTTTGTCGATCCAATTAGTTGGGCATGTGATGAAAGGATATAGTGCATTGGTTGACTATTCCCAACAATCTATGACAAAATGTGTTATAGAGTGACATGATGGAATGCTTCTGTAACGGTTAAGTAAACGAGGGCACAAACTTTATTGCCATATAGGTAATATTTAATTGGTTGTTGCCTATATATTTAACAATATGCCTATATAGTCAGTTGCAACTACTCTACATGTGTTGTAGACTAGAATGCTACCCACCAAGTGTTTTAGTAACCTTGGAAGTTGTGCTGCTGATACACATTACTTCTCTCTGGAAAAATGTGCCTTTAGAGGAAGACAAGTGTCTCATGAGATGCTTACTAACCTTAAGGGTTATATGTTTATAAGCCAGCAAAACAGTGGGAGCGTAACTGAGTTTAAACCAACAGATGTCACATCCTTAGTGAATGAGTTTCCTAAGAAGGGTGAGGTAGGTTAAGGCCTATCTTTATTTGAGGAAGAGGATTAAGACGTGCAAGGATTACTTTATTCGAGTGGGAGGTTTTTTACAGATGATGAATTAGTTTCTCATCAATAAACTTCCTCATCATCAAGTCCGAATAAAAGTAATCTTGTTGTTCCAAGTGGGAGCGATAAAGATAGATCTTGTTCTAAGTGGGAGCGAGATTAGCATTTTAATCCTAGTAGGAGCCATGTTGATCCACATGGGAACAACATACCTGAATCACAATTAAGTGTGATTCTCATAAAAGATTGTCGTTGATGATTTGACATCAAAGATAGTGGGTCTTTTATGATATTCCTACATGATGAGCCTAGAAGAGGCTGCCTCAAAATCCTTCTAAAGAAAAATGGACAAAGGCACTTGAAGAACAGATGGAGTCAATGAGAATCAACAAAGTTTAAGAACTGGTTGATCTCATTGAAGGACATAATGCCATTGGGAATAAATGTGTTATCAAAAACAAGCTTAAGGCTGGTGGCGTAGTTGAGAAATTTAAGACTCTACTAATAGGTAAAAGGTACACTAGAGAAAGAGATAGATTACAAGAGTCAATCTCGTTTTCTGTGAGTTTTACCTATGTATGGATGTTTCTAGCTATTATTTTAAACTTACACCATGGATTACGTCAGACGGATGTAATAATGCCTTTTCCAATGGAGGTTGAATTAAACAGATTGGATTTCATTGAAGAGGACCACAAACATATAGTTTGTAGACTTTGAAGTCTATATTGGTCTTCTAATCCTCAAGGCATGTACCAAGTAAGTTTGTAATTTAAATATAGTATGTATATGACATACTTATAGCTAGAAATGATATGGTGTTTAATCAACAAGGTAAAGAACCTAGTTGTCTTCTCATTCGAGATAGATGATATGGTTAAAGATTGCATATAAATGTGAAATTAAGATTTCAGGATATTGTTTCAAGATATTATTGTATTTCTCTTAAGAGAATTACACTAATAAAGCTTTGGAATAATACTATATGCTTCAAAGTATTCCTATCTAAACTCATATCAATAAATGCCATACTCTGAGAAATCGTGTGTCCTAAGACTCCTGATGAGACTAATAAATAAGCCAAGTTCAATAACGGAGTGCAGTCGGATGTTTGTTGTACGCTATGGTGTATGATAGACTAGATATTGGTTAAGCAAATGGCTTAACAGATAGATGTCAATCCGACCTAGGCATAGCACATTACAAGCAGTTAAAAAGGATCATGGGATGTATAAAGAAGTCCGCTGATCACAATTTTGTCACCAAGTAGGGAAATGTCCTTATTGGTTGAATGTACAAGACTTGGTCATGGAAACGATCTAGATGGTAGAAAAGTCTACATCTGGATATATATGTTCTTACTGAATGATGGCGCCATATCATAAAGAAGTAAGAAATGATCATGTGTATTCTTGTCTGCTATTGAGGCTAAATGTGTAGCTCTCACTTCAGCAGTATATAAGTCATTTGGTTGAGTAAGTTCTTGGATTTGTGAGATGGATAATGCATAAAACACTGATCTAGTGTTAGTCGACTATGACAGTGAGGCTGCAATTTCCATTGCCAAGAATGGTTAGTTTCACCAAATAAGTAGACATCCGATACAACTATACAGATGGCATTGTTGTATGAAAGGTTGTGAATGTGAAGTATCTATCTATAAGAGACAAGTGATCAGATGCATTGTTTAAGCCTTTACCTTGGGATGTGTTTGTGGAACACATTGGGTATTAAAATTGTGTAGGCTTAAGTACTTCATTTTATGCTTATATTTTTCCCAAAACTCATAACCCGTGTTTAATGTTCTTGCTATCAAATAAGTTGATTTGCATACATACATATGGATGAATGTTATGTACATTCTTCATTTATTTGTTTAAGAGTATGTCGAGTAGACACGAGGTTAGCCCTCTCACACGGGTAACCGCCTCCTTATCTTAGTGATAAGTGGAGATGAGACAGATTTTAAGCAAAATTATCAGACGGATAATTTGAGAGCTTGAGGCTTAAAATCATAAATGTCGACTATATAATGACGTAAGGTCATTTTAATGGTGGAATACATTCACCAAGTCTACTTAGTGGGCCAGAAGTGAGTTTAAGTTGATGTGTAGATCGAAGAACTCAAATTTGGACACATATGGTGTCTAAATATCATCTGTACAACATTCCATATGGGAAAGACATATGCTCCACGGGAAAGGAGAAAATGATGTAGCACATGTTTCATACCATGTGTGCGATTTATTGACCAAACAGGTTTACATAAGTTCAATCTCCGCTTACAGTTGTGTGAGACCCAGAGCCTTTATGGTGGCTCGATTGTGTACCCTCAGGACTTCGATCAGGTACTTGAGATTCAGCTTGATGTTTGCTATCTTAGTGTGTTGCCAAAGGACCATGGACACTGATTCGGTCTGACGGGACATGTCTAGAAAAGCAAGTTAAGTTAAGTTAAGGGGATTGTGAGAAGAGGAAGATCATTGACCGAAATCACATCAGTTTGTATTCACCGGTGCACCAATTATGACATACGGTTATAATTGTGAATACAATGTATCTTCAAAAGAGAGATCTTCGGTAGATTTCTAATGTGATTTATGATCTAGGGTACTTGCATACTTTTTGATCTACTTGCAGGTTTCTTCTGGATGAGAGGCTGTATATTCCTAACAGATATATAGCATTTAGCTCTCACAATATGCTGGTCGCACGGTTCTACTTCCCTGTATGGATGTTTGCAGTTTCTGATGAGAATTTGTTTCTCATGATTGTGTTTATGAGCACTCCCATTATGTGTGAGTGGGAGATGTTGGAAAATAGTGAGTCCACCCATAAAGGGTGCTGACTTAAGCCCAACTAGCCCAACTAGTACAGTATATAAACCACCACAAGGGGAGGCTGAGAGACTACTGATTGTACACATTGTACATGTGTTGGGTAGACACAGATAACCTGCATGCTGCATTCTAGGGTTTAGACCGTGAAAACTAGGAGGCCGATCCGACACACTGTGACGGTCTCCACCGACCAGTAATTCAAGTCGTGGCTCCTGATCTTTACAATGCTTTCGCTTCACTCTTACAAATAAGTCCTCTTATCTATGCTATGTATATGTACATTGAAATCCTTCAAAATCTAAAAAAGAAAAAAATGTATTACTGTAGCAACTAGCTGTGAACACCCCAAATTTGATCCACAAATATTATATTAAGTTATGAATACATTATTGTTTATGGATTGATGAGATGATTCGATCCTTAGATAAAGTGTGTTCATAATTTAATAGAGTATTAACATTTTAGTAATTTCGAATTTTTGATACATTTAACTTAGAATTATTGAGATGATTTAATTCTGGGTTTGATGTATTTGAGGGTTTGGATTTATTAAAATGTGGGTATTTAATTATTTTAGGCCTACTATTTATTTTTGACCCATTTGAGATGATTTTGGGTTTTTAAATGAATAAGAGTCTAGACCAATTAAATATGGACCCTCCAGAAATAAAGGCCCGACAAAAACACTGAGCTTAGAGATCCTTTAGTGTGAATTTCGTCCAGAAATTCGGACTAAATCATTTCCATATTATGTTTTTGTGTTTATGGAATATAGAGTAGAGGGAGGAGGAGGAAAACCAAATTAGGAAGAAGGGTGAGGGTAGGCTACAAGTTAGGAGTGTTTCTGGAGCTTAAAACTGGCAGAAAACATATTAGGAAGGGCGTGGGAATCAAGCAGGACCAGAATTATTAGGATCAAAACCAGGAAGGAAATAACTATTTTGGAAACAGGTGCCGACGAACATGGCGACATGACTGCCAGCACCTGGCGGGCTTGGAAGGATGACCGCCAACACTTGGCGGACATCGCGAGATGACCGCCAACACTTGGCGGACATCGCGAGATGACCGCCAGTGCTTGGCAGGCATCGCTTCCAGTTTTGGCAGTTTTCTGATTATTTCCTGTTCTCTTGATTTCGGGTATCTACCGTTGGATCTACGAATTCAATACCAACCCTTAGATCAACACCAAATCCAGACCCCCTAAACACTATAAATAGGACTCCCATTCACCCTCAAAACTCACCAATTTTCCCTCTTCCCTCTCTATACATACATAAGCTAGGTGCTTGGAAAACTCCTCTAATTCTAAGCTTAAGAATCCTTTCTAGGGTTGAATTTCTAGAGAATTTTAGTGAGGAGGAGTAGCAGCAGAGTAGCAGCAAGAGGAGAGCAAGAGAAGGAGAAAGAGAGGCGGATTAGAGCAAGCTTGTGGAGAAGAAGAGGAGGAACCCAAGTAGAAGAATCATGTGCAGGCAGTCACAAAAAAATCATCATATCTGGAGCTGTAGGTGTTGGATCGCTGCGTTCTTGGAGTCTCTGGAAACCCAAGAAGTAGCTCTACCGGTTTGCTGTTGTTTCTAGAGAGTAGTTTGGCATCCTTCTGCCTCGAATTACCTGGTGAATTCCTATCAAAATTCTGCTTAGGAGTGGTATGCAAGTAGGAGCAAGAGGAGGACTTCAAAAGGTAACTCGTTCTAATTTTCTTGATTGATTGCTGCAGTGATGTGATGATAATGATGTTGTGATTATATTTGATGCATGTAAGAACTACGTGAGATTTGAACCCATTACCAGGGGGTACGTAGGCAGTTTCTAGTGGTGGAAATGCAAGCTCATTCTTTATTTATTTTATGTTTTGTTTTCGTTTTGTTTTTGTTATTTGTTTATTTGTGCATGGCATACGTTGATCTTTAATTGCACATAATCTCGTCCCAACATGCATGGGTGCCTCACACCTTCCCATCCATGACAAACCCCCTGGTCCATGTCTTTGGTTCGCTTGCTGGTTGCCTTAAGGAGTCATTGGTTGCCTAAGGAAGGTTTTTCCCTGAATTTTGCCCTCCAATAAAATTTGGATGGCGACTCCAAAGATGTGGATGACGGTTAAGAAGAAGGTGGTGAGTAGGCCCAAAAAATTTTGGATCGGGTACTCACAGTTGGCGACTCTGCGAGGGACATAGAGGGTTGAAGAGATCATGTGCAATCATTGATTAATAGAAGCCTTTAGTTTTTCATGTGTGTGCCTTGCATTCATAGATTATGTTGTGAGGCTTCTACCATAAGAGGGTGAGGGGATCCTGGTCCGGTACATACCGTTGGCTAGAGTGAACCCATTTCTCACTGTTTAGCAATGATAGGGGTTAATAGGCCAGCAACCTCACGCGACGTCCTTCGTCACATGTGAGTAGGCCAAGTAATCACTTAGCGACGGTCTTTCGGCCCCCAACCAGCTGCATACCTTGAGCATCTCATGCATAATGAATCAATACGTGGTACGTGCATATTGTGTGATTATTGTGGATTTGTTTGTGTATAGATAGAGCATTTTTTGTTTCGATAAAACCCAAAAAACCACAAAAAGAGTCTAGGAGGTCAACATGAACATATGAGTCGAGGATGAATTAACGAGGATAGCTAAGAACCCTAGGGACATAAGTGTGGACATATGTAGGTCGATGATGAAATTTTTGTATCGTCTCCTTAGCTGCTATGGATGATCGGTTAATCTACCTTGTCTAAGTGAACCCACGACTTGCATACATCAAGCATTGCATCACATATTTTTCAAGGAGAATGGGAGCCAAATTGTGTCGTTTTATTTATTTTAAAGTCTCATCTTTTAACTTGATAATAAGCAAAGGAAAAATTGTTTTCAAAGGAGGAAAAATATGTTTTGCCAGTTGATTCCATTATGAAGTTTCCCATCTTGTTTTTGAGAACATAAAAGCAAAACTGAAACTCGCATATTAGGATCTGGATGGCCATGAATAGAATTGATTGAAAATCCTTCCTTTAGGACACCATGAGTGAAAATCAATTTTTCTTGTCGAAACCCTTTCACACCCGCCATTCGCTATGATCAAGAAGGACTTTGTTGATACATGACCAATGACGGTTCTTAGAATTTCGAAATTTTCTTGGTGTCATTTAACCCGACATTTGTTTTTCGAACACCCTATGCATGTCCTTTTGGGAAAAATCTTGACGTCAACACCTATGTCCTAGAACAACTCTCCGGGCCTTTTCAAAGCAATTTTTTATTTGGACGCTCGATAAAGGATATGATTTAGGCCCTCTTTTCTCAAGCCCCACATGCCAACGAAAAGGCTATCCAGTAACAGTATCTCTTGATAAACCCTTCTTGAGCCTATGACGTGATAGCTGACTTTTCTTTGATTACCCACATCAATCCAACTTTGACTCATTGAGGCCTCTCTACGGCTATCATCTATCTTTCTCTCATGAATCATACCCTTTTCAAAATCCATTGGGAAGATCTCACCACTGGCTTTTATCAAAGAACTTTTTTCTATGACAAATCGACATGTACTCCGATTTTTACATCCAAGACGGTCTATGCGACGAAGTGCTTCAAGTATGGTATAAAATGCCAAAGTGCACACAAGGAGGAATTGTTAAAGTTGATCACCGAAGGTCCTTAATATGTACGGAGGAGAAATCATCGAAGCCCTCAAAATTGATTTTGTGTAGTCCGAAAAAAGGAAGAATAGAAATGAATGTGTGCACAAGCAATCCTTTTGAAGGAAGGGAGAAGATCAACTCAAGATTGGATGTCAATCAAAAGTGCATGCTGAGAATACTCTGGTTTTCTTGGGAGAAGCTCATCCTTTCTAAACATGATCTTTAACTTTGAATCCCTCACTATTCTCTCTTTGATAAACCTTTATACATGGCCTCATTACAACCTTTTAGGAAACACCTATTGATCCTTTTGAGAGTGTCTATACAATAGTAGAGTTGGGACCTGGAATTTGCCAATGGCATTTCTTCTTCAAAGATTTTCATGACGTTAATTTGTACTTACATATGGGATTTCTCTCTTTTGGGTTTTCTTCTAAAATGTTTTATAAATTCTAAAGAGTCTTTGTTGACTGTCTTGACTTAAGTTCTCTCTAATCAGCGATTTGGTAGGGATTTTTTAAAAACTTTGGCTTGAATTATCCTTTTACTACTATTTTGTTTTGACCACTCATGTGGTCCTTGTTGGAGATGAAACACATTCATGGTCATTGGGAGCCTTTAACGAGAAGCTTTTGTGTTTTGATGGGATAACTCGTATTTTTCAAAGTTGCTTGACTTCTACCTTTGGCTCGAATGGTTTTCAAAAGTTCATGAATCATACTCGGGGCATTTTGCTTACGAAAATTTCATGTAGAAGTCACTTGCATCGTCTAGAAATAGAAAGCACTTGCATTTGGAAAAAGAAAAACAAGATAAAGCATCACGTAGAAGTAGAAAGCTTTTGTATTTAGGAAAAGTGAAAAAACAAAAAAAAAAACATGTAGAAGGTAGGGGCATTCCCATGCATTTTAGAAACATGATCAACTCACCACTTAGACATAAGACTCGAATTTCTTGGATAAATAAAGGGGATAATATCAATAGTTCATCATCCTATGTTGACTTACATGTCCTAGAGTTGATAGCCGGAGGGGCATGGCGTACCCGAATTGCTTAGACAATCTGAATAGTAGACCAACCATGCCCACACCTAAGAAGAAGATGCTAGACGATACATCCTCTGACTCATTTCATGTTGATTGGGCATGGAGCACTAGGAATAGAAGAGTTGATGACTTTGGGCATTCTCGGGGAGATGTAAGGCCCAGTTTTTTATAAAGTTGATGTGTGTCTTGGGCATTTCAAGGAGAAGTAAGCCCCAACTTTTGTTGATAAGATGTGATGAGCCGTGGGCATTCTCGGGGAGATGTAAGGCCCAGTTTTTTTTTTTATGTGTGTCTTGGGCATTCAAGGAGATGTAAGCCCCAACTTTTGTTGATAAGATGTGATGAGCCGTGGGCATTCTCGGGGAGATGTAAGGCCTAGTTTTTTAAAAGTTTATGTGTGTCTTGGGCATTCAAGGAGATCTAAGCCCTAACTTTTGGTGATAAGTTGAGATGAGTTTTGGGCATTCTCAATAGAACGAGTTGTAAGGCCCAACCTGTTTGTGAAATGATGCGAGGGGCATGACTGGCACACTTTTGTTATAGAATTTGAAACAAGGGGCATGCTACCCCATGTTTTGAGTCAAGAATTCCTGGGTATACTACCCCATTTGTGCGTATTTTGTTTTTGGTTTGTCTAGGTCCTTCTCCCCGGGGCATGCAATCCCATTTGTCAGTTGACAATCCGGGGCATGCTACCCCGTGGTTTGGTTGGTGTTTCTGGGGTATGCTACCCCAATTATTCAGTTTGTTTTTCATGGGCATGCTACCCCATTTGTGAGTCGATTTTTTGGGGCATGCTACCCTATTCGTTGGTGATAAATTTTCAAGGCAAGCTACCCCATTTGTTTAAATCGTGTTTTTGGGGGGCATGTTACCCTATTTGTACGTGTTTTGTTTTCCGTTTTTCTGAGTTGAGTTCTCCGGGGCCTGCTGCCCCATTTGTGAGTCAATTTTTCGGGGCATGCTACCCCTCGATTTGTTTTGAGTCTTGAGTCAAACTTTCTGGGGCATGCTACCCCATTCGTAAGTTAATTTTTTGGGGCATGCTACCCCATTTGTTTGCGATAAATTTCCGGGGCATGCTGCCCCATTTGTTTCAATCATGTTTTCCTGGACATGGTACCCTACGTATTGTAGGTTGAGTTTCTCGGGGCATCCTACCCTGTGTATTGTTTTTCTCGGGGCATGCTGCCCCATTATGTGAAATATTTTTCAAGGGCATGCTACCCCGTTGTGTGTTTTGCGTCTTGGGGCATAGCTACCCTGTTATGTAATGTGTTTTGTTTCCCATGGCATGCTACCCCGCTATGTGACGTACTTTCGGGGCATGCTACCCCTTTCATTTTTCTGTGATTTTCTGGGGCATGCTACCCCGCTATGTGATGTATGTAATTTCCCAGGACATGCTATCCCCGATTATGTAATGTGTTCTGTTTCCCGGGGCACGATGCCCCACTAGGTGATGAATTTGGTTCCCTAGGCAAGATACCCCGCTATGTATATGGTTTCACAGGGCATGAAACCCCATTGCTGGAGATGATTTTTTTTGGGGCATGCAACCCCGAGGGATATGTAATGCCCCGAGAATTGTTTTCGACTGATGAGAAGACATGTGATGCCATGGGAAGGATGAGATGATTCTCACCAACCCGGAAAATGAGAGAAAATCCCGAGTTCCCCAGGGAGGATGAAAAAATCCCTAGAAAATAGGCAACCCCGAAATCACCCCCACGGGAGGAGACATATCCCTAGTTAACCAAGATGAGAGGATTCGTTGTTGACAACTTAAACCCGAGTCCCCATGGGAGGACGATAAAATCCCGAGCCAACACCGAGTCCCCATGGGAGGACGATAAAATCAAGAACCAAACACCGAGTCCCTATGGGAGGACGATAAAATCCCGAGCCAACACCGAGTCCCCAAGGGAGGACGATAAAATCCCAAACCATGCACCAAGTCCCCATGGGAGGATGATAAAATCTCGAACCAAACACTGAGTATCCTATGGGAGGACGATAGTCTCCCTAGTTAGTGAGGATGAGATGATTCCTTGTTAATGACCCGGTAGATGAGATGATTCTGCCGAATCAAACACCCGAGTACCCCATGGGAGGACGATAGTATCCCTAGTCAGCCAAGATGAGGTATTTTTGGTTGATGACCACCAAACAAAACCCGAGTTCCCGTGGGAGGACGAGAAAATCCCTAGTTAGCTTAGATGAGAAGATTCTTTGCCAACAAAACCACACACCAAGTCCCCCAAGGAGGACGATAAATGCTTGAAAACCTGGGATGAGAGGATTCCCGACCCATGGCACACATATGTCAGCATCAGCATCAATAGCTACTCCGTCAAATTTGAGTGTTCTGCTTCTCGTTGCTTTGTCTTCAGCTCCTAAAGACTCATCAACGAGGGGCATCTGTGAACACCCCAAATTTGATCCACTAATATTGTATTAAGTTGTGAATATATTATTGTTTATAGATTGATGAGATGATTTGATCTTTAGATAAAGTGTGTTCATAATTTAATAGTATTAACATTTTCTTAATTTTGAATTTTTGATGCATTTAACTTAGAATTCTTGAGATGATTTAATTTTAGGTTTGATGTATTTGAGGGTTTAGATTTAATAAAATGTGGGTATTTAATTGTTTTAGGCCTATTATTTAATTTTGACCCATTTGAGATGATTTTGGGTATTTAAACGAATAAGAGCCTGCACAATTAAATATGGACCCTCCAGCAATAAAGGCCCGACAAAAGCACTAAGCTTAGAGGTCCTTTAGTTTGAATTTCGTCCAGAAATTCGGGTTAAATCATTTCCATATTATGTTTTTGTTTTAATGGAATATTGAGTGGAGTGAGGAGGAGAAAAACCAAATTTCGAAGAAGGGTGAGGGTAGGCTACAAGTTAGGAGTGTTTCTGGAGCTTAAAACAGGAAAAAAACATATTAGGAAGGGCGTGGGAATCAAGCAGGACTGGAATTATGAGGATCAAAACCGGAAAGGAAATAACTATTTTGGAAAAAGGTGCCGACGGACATGGCGACATGACCGTCAGCACCTGGGTGGCTTGGAAAGATGACCGCCAACACTTGGCGGACATCGCGAGATGACCGCCAGTGCTTGGCGGGCATCGCTCCCAGTTTTAGCAATTTTCCGATTATTTCATGTTCTCTTGATTTCGGGTATCTATCGTTGGATGTAGAAATTCAATCGTCACCCATAGATCAAGACCACGTCCAGATTCCCGAAACACTATAAATAGGACTTCCATTCACCCTCAAAACTCACAAATTTTCCCTCTTCCCTCTCTATACACACATAAGCTAGGTGCTTGAAAAACTTCTCTAATTCCATGCCTAGGAATCCTTTCTAGGGTTGAATTTATGGAGAATTTTTGTGAGGAGGAGTAGCAGTAGAGTAGCAGCAAGAGGAGAGCAAGAGAAGGAGAAAGGGGAGGCGGATTGGAGCAAGCTTGTGGAGAAGAAGAGGAGGAACCCTAGTAGAAGAATCCTGTGTAGGCAGTCTCAGAAAAATCATCATATTTGGAGCTGTAGGTGTCGGCTTGCCGCGTTCTTAGAGTCCTTGGAAAGGTAAGAAGTAGCTCTACAAGTTTGTTGTTGGTGCCAGAGACATTTCGGCGTCCTTCAACCTAGAATTACCGAGTGAAGTCCTGTCAAAATTCTGCTTAGGAGTGGTAAGCAATTAGGAGCAAGAGGAGGGCTTCAGGAGGTAACTCGTTCTAACTTTTTTTATTGATTGCTGCTGTGACGTGATGATGATGATGCTATGAATGTATGTGATGCATATAAGAACTATGTGAGCTTTGAACCCATTACCAGGGGGTACGTAGGAAGTTTCTAGTGGTGGAAATGCAAGCTCAATCTTTATTTATTTTTTGTTTTGTTTTCGTTTTGTTTTTGTTATTTGTTTATTTGTGCATGGCATATGTTGGTCTTTAATTGCACATATTCTCGCCCCAACATGGATGGGTGCCTGTGAACATCCAAATTTGACCCATGAATATTTTGCTAAAAATTAGAATCCAAACATGCTTAACTTGACGATATTGGGATGATTTGATTTTAAGTCAAGGCATGACAAGAATTAAGGTACATTTCATTGGTTGGGCTCTTTTAGTTGTTTTTAATCCAATTATATGATGATTCATTTTTTGGGTTAGGAATGGGTTTAAGGGTCCAAGAAAATAGATTCTCTAGAGTTTTCCCAGCCCATTAACACATTTCTTGCAGGTAAATTTTAGCTCTGATTTTCGTGGGAAATCAGAGTTAAATCATCATTTATGTAGAAATGATGTTTTTGGCATGATTTAGTATGAAATAGGCATTAAGGTGTAATTAATCTGTTATAGAAATGATTTAGGGGGAGTGATAATCAAGTAATGGAGTGATTTTGGGTTGATTGGGGGTTAATTACGCGGTAGGATCAAATCAGGACTGAATTAGGGGATTGGGGGTCCGAAAATGGAAAGAACGGGTGACACGCGGGGCAACCGGCGGTCATCTCGCGACGACTGCACGGTGCTGGCGGGCATCCACTCAAGACCGCCGGCAGCGGCGGTCATGTCTTTCCAGATTTTCGGGCATAATCTTCACCATTAAGCTGGTCCACGCCCCTAGGCCTCCCAGACCACTATAAATAGGACCCTTCACACACATTTCAAAGGATCACACACTTTTCTCACATACACACCTATAAGCCTTGAGTGCTTGGAGAAACTCTATTTCTCCAAGCCTAGAAATACATTCATTAGGCAGAAACTCTGGAGGATTTTTGTGGGAGGCATTAGCAGTGGTCTAGTAAGGAGAGGTCAAGGAGAAGATCAACCATAGAGCTTAGAAGCGGCAAGAAGGTGGGTGTAGAGCTCAACCCATTGCCAGGAGCTAGAGGAGGGCTACAAGAGGTAACACTAAACTCTCTATTTTGATTGATCTTTGTTGATTATGTGCTGATACTTTTGATGATGCAAGTGGCCGATTTGGGCCATGTTTAGAACTACGTGGCTTTGACCCCGATCACTCGAGTACGTAGGTAATCTCGGTCTTACAACGAGATGCAAGCTAAATCTTCCTCTTCTCCCCTTCTCTTTATTCTCCACACATGTACACCTGCACCAGGCACACTTGCATTTCATAATTGCACATAGTCTCGACCCAACACGGATGGGTGCCTTACACCTTCCCATCTGTGATGAACCCCCGATCCCAGCCATGACCATGTAGCCTAAAGGAGTCGTATTAAGGTTTTTCCCAAGTTTTGTCCTTAATACAACTTGGGTGGTGACTCCGCTGTTACGGGATTAACCCGAGGAAGAAGGTGAAAGGATTAGGTGAATAGGCCCAAGTGATTTTGGATCGGGTATTCACAGTTGGCAACTCCACTAGGGAAGTAGTGGGTTCAAGAGACTTTATGAAATTGTTAAATCTTGTGTGCCTTTTACTTGTCATCATAAGTGCCTTGCATTCATGACAATTGATGTGAAGCCTTTACCTTAAGAGGGCGAGGGACTCCAATTCTGCTACATGCTTTCCTTAAGCGATAGTGGTTTGAGTGAACCCGTTTCTCGATGCTTAGCAATGATGGGGATTAATTGGCCTAGGACATCACGTGATATCCATTATCACATGTGAATAGGTCAGCCTATTTCCTAGTGGCAATGTTTTGGGCCCCAACTAGTTGCATGCCCTGAGCATCCCATACATTGTGAATCAATAAGTGGTACGTGCCTTCGTGTGAAATGTGCAATGTGGCATATGTGTGTTGTTTCTTGTTATTTTGGGATTCGAATTTGTGCATACGCGGGATCTTGAGGAAAGAGGAGTAGTCATTCATGGCAATTAAGGGAGGGGAACATTCCAGATCTTTAAGTAGTGATCCACCAAAGTTCAGAGGGGATTCGTTTTGATGATTCGAGTAGATGCCCAATTACCCCAAGAAATTGAAGAGTTAGGATTGCGTAACACATGTCATTTTGCATTGGGTTTTAAAAGAAAATGTAGTGCGCCGAATCGGGAGTCAATCCATGTTCTACCTTTTTCATCAGAACCATTTGTTACCAACATTCTTTTAAGCCCACCTGAGCAAGGCACTGAAACCCACTTCTTCACTTTTGATAGTCAAGAGGAACCATGAGCAATGAGCATGCTAACCAGTCTGAGGGTGCTACCGGCACAAGAACGAGCCTGAGGGGAAAACCCATGGAGGACGACTTCCCAGTTTATGAGGACCGGAGTCTCCAACAAGAGAAAGAGGTCCAATCAACGTTCTGGACTTTGATGGGTCAATTAGAGGAGACGATCCTCCGTGGGGTCTTGCTCGGCCAACCATTTGCCCAAGTAGCCATGAAGCAATTCCGAGGTGCCATGGGACAGTATGCACTTGTTGAAGATGTGATGAGGGGCATCCAACTCCGGAATGCCGCACTCACTCGAGAAAGCATCAAGGCCCAAAAAAAGTCTCTGGGAATGCATCCAGGAGTTGCAGGAAAGCAAGTGGGATGAATGGGGTGATGCCACAGGATCCGAAGAATGCTCAAAATGACATGTTGACATGATGACTGATAAGGGAGATGAAGATAGTCCGGGGGTGGGAGATGAGAAAATGACGATTGAAGTCCAACATGACGACCCGAAGGAAACCGTCACTGTAGTCCCACGAAGAAAGCTCATGTACCCGGATAAGATCGAATGGGTGATGGAGGGAGAAGCTTAGAATTGCTAATGGGGAGGATAAGAAGTCTTAGGGGTCTTAAAGCATCGAGTCTGTTTTCTTTATATTCACAAAATAAAAGAGGGTTGAAGCCTATCCATATCAACTTCACCTCGAGGAGTCAATGTTGTTGGTCTTTTATGAGTGTCTTTTGCTTACATTCATGTAATGGATGTTCTCATCCCCCTTATTTATAGAATTGATGTCTTAAATCTTATCAGAATTTACCACCTTAGTTTGGGAACCATAGAATGAACTACGGAGACTTGATCTAGTTAATCAAATTTTTTTCGAATCGAATACTCTTTCTTGAAGTAATAAGCCTGGCTTGTGAGGTCATTTCTCTAAAAAACGAAGAAGAAAATAAAAGAAAATAAAGGAGTGTGCACCCACAACCAACGTGCCATTTAAAATTTCTCGAGAAAAGCACTTCTTTGTGATTCGACAAACGATGAACACTATTTTCTACTGGTACGTAGGTAACTCTATCAAAGAGCCCGGTTTAAATAATGTTTGGTTCCTAAGCTAAGTTGGTAAAAGATGATAGGGTTTAGGTTTGAATTCCACCTATTGAAGATATCTCCTCCAATGCTCAAGAGTAGTGTCCTTGACAATATTGTTAAGTCGAAGAAGGACCAAAATCGAGCCATCACTGGAAAGGTATCACCACGAGATAAAAAGACTTGGAACTCGCCATCACCCAGGTAAGTTTTAACCACCATCCTCGGAGGAACAAAGTAAAACAAAATGGAGAAAGAGAGGGGGATTAGTCTGCTACATTGAAAACCCAAAAGGGCAATCTAGGCAAAAGTTAGGACATGCCTGCTAGGTTGAAAACCCAAAAGGGCGGCCTAGGCAAAAGTTAAGGCCAATTGGTGTTCGGAGAGACTCGGGGCACGCTCATGTTCATGGGAATCCTTGATAAACCTAGCAAAGAGAAGTAGGTGTTTTGAGCAACCTTCTGCAAATCCTTTAAACCTTATACCTGACTTGTCCCATTACTCATGGCACTCGATTCGGCGGTTTTTTAATTGCATACATAATTACAGTTCGAGAACAGGAGAAATAAAAACATACATTCATAAAGAGCAATCCCATCCAAATACTTGAGTCGAGAACTTAGGACATACGCATGCATACAAATGAAAGTCCATCAAAGTACAAGCATCTAGATGATAGGGCATACATGCATCAATCAAGATCGTTTCTTCTTACTCCGGGTTTGGCAAACCGGCCTAGTGTGCTCCTGTATGGTATCCTCGGAATCACCAGTGGTAGGATCAGTGGGGTGAGGGATCGGCCGAGGGACAAAAGGTGGTGCCGAAGGCCTAGAAGAACGGGGATCCCTGGACAAAGGTACGGGGCTAGCACATCCTCCCTCCCTCACACATGAAGTCAACTCCCATACCCGGATAGCTTGGGCCGTCAGGGTCGCCTTCGCCCATCCAAGCAGTGTCCAAATTCGAGAGACCTTAGTGGCCAGTACCTATCCATACAAAAGAATCAGTCAAGCTACAATAGAAGGGAAGAAGAGGGGTACTTGGGAAGCAATGATCAAGATGATACCATAGTAATGTCGGCCGGAAACGGAGGAAAATCGGGAGGAAGGTCTTCGAAAAAGGGTACCCGATAGCGCCTACGTGAGTCTTCAAAGGTCTCATAGTTGGCTTCGCATGTTGGGAGGACAGGACCAGATGTAGAAGATGATGCCCCAGCACCCCTCCTCCTCCGGGAGGCGGAGCTCTAACGAGAAGCACCAGTACTCGCCACTGACCCACCTGCCTTCGGGTTAGTCAAGGGAGGCATCAGAAACTCACTGATGAAGGATGAGTAGTAACCTGGTATGGTCAAGTCATCAGCATGCCAATCCAAACAATCGCCTCCAGGGGCCTCACCCCGCTCATTGATGTCTCGCATAGAGATCAGAGGGTCGCGTGGTATGCATGGGAGCTCAATGGTCTGCGCATATAAACGATCCCCGAGGTACCACACCCTCATATCAGGGTACCCTATCAAGAATCGACAGTGATCCATCACTAGAGTCATAGAGTCAATCCTCTCCAAAATATCCTGGTAAGCCACGAAAGGAGAAAACTGGACCTGCCAATAAGTGTTTGGTAAGACAATACTACGGAAAAGGTTTTCTAGGAAACAAGAGATGAAGGAGAAAAGACACCTTGCCCGACATGGCAACCTGATCTATGTAGTAACAGGCCCGTACTCGGTCGTGGCCATTACTCCTAGTCCTACGGCTCGGGGAGCCCCAAGGGAGAGAAACTAGCCATGACTTCTCATCAGCCGACAGTTTCGGAGCTGACAACCCAAGGTACTCTTGACCTCACACCTGCCAAGGTTACCGAAATAAATAAGGAGATGAAGGGGCAGACGAATATGAACAAAAGGGACAAGGACAAAAGACAGACCTCCCAAATCCAAGCTGAACCATAGAAGTGCTTGGCAGCAACCCGAGAAAAGTTGCACATCTCCTGGTAGGCGTTCGCGAAACCAATGAGGTACAATCAATCCGAAGTCCGTCCAGGTGGACAAACGACACCAATAAATCACACCGAACCCGATCACCACTGGAAACAAAGAGGGATCTTCTCATGCACACCAATATCAAGCCCCGGGCTCTCTGCTCAGCCGTCTCCGAATACTGAGGATCAAATCAGGCATTCTGCAGCCATGTAGGAGACACCTTTCATATGCGGACCCAGTCAGGAACAAGCCCCACCAACTCCTGGAAGCGATCGTTGCCTAACTGCTGATCAAAGACGACTGGATCACCTTGGAATACTAGCCCAGTAATGCGGGTAAAATCTGAAGGAGTCATCGTCATCTCACCACAGGCAAAATGGAAGGTATTGGTGGTATCCCACCACCTCTCGCCTAGGGCCGATACAGCCTGTAGATCAACTCTATCTCCTCAGAAGTTGCGAAAGAAGTTCCACAACCCGACCCTCTCAATGATCTTTCGGACAAGCCTGTCTTTCCTCACATGCTCAAGGATGAGATGGCCGGCGTTAGCCCCAGCATGATTTCGCTGCCTATCCTTGAAGTCCTGTATAGATGTGGCAAAAGAAGTCAATACTTATGCCAACCCGGGTTCACCAAATCAAGCCAAGACTACATACATCAAGACATGCATCATAAGGGTGGGATTACGGACTTACATCATGCATACCAACATCATAGCACAGTTTTATTTACGGGTCAAAACACAAGAAAATCACAAAAATCCACCCCGGCAAAGTTCAAAATTGGCCAAAATTGGGACAAGCCCATTAATATCCAGTCACCCAACTTCAATTCCATGCATTCGCAATATCAAAACAACGTCAGAATTACTCACAATCCCTAAAATTCGCCAAGAACCCTAAATCCCCAATTTGGGCAAAACTTCAATTCGTGATTTCTTGTTTAATCCATGAAATAAATGTAGGGGCAAACATCATAGACATCTTAGGGACATTCTCAAGCATTCAAACACACCATGCATTGCATAAATTTGAATTCTAAAGGTATGAGGCATAAACTCGAAAAATTAATCAAAACTTAAATTCAAGAAGTTTTTGGGTTTAGAAATCACTTTCCTGAACTTTGTGGAGTTGGGAGGAGATGTGCCTACTTGGAGATTTCAACAATAGGCGTGGATTCTCCTCTGGGTCGGATTTGGGACGATATTTCCTCATTGTCTCTTCTCTCGATTTGGAAGGATTTGATGATGATGATGCCATGGATAAGAATTGGGAAGAGTTGAGAGGTATTTTAGGGTGATTTGAGAACAAAGAGAAGGAGAGAAAATTGAGAGAATTCGGGATTTGAGAGGGTATGAATGCAGAATGAGGGCAGAGAGAGAAGAGAAAGGGCTTTTAAACCCAAAATAAGGCCGGCGGACAACACGACCGCCAGGGGCTTGGCAGGCCTCCTCGCATGACCGCCACCTCTGTTTTGGGGTCCTACCTCAATTTTTGCGGGCCTCGCGCCCCGGAATGGCCTTTCCTCTGAATTAAAGCCTGGTATGCATATTTTTGAGTCCCGAGTAATGAGATACATTGTTTGAATTAGTCATTTTTTATATTCATTATCTCGATTCTCTGAAAATCCAGAATTAAGAGCACGATTCCCAACGACTTTGAAAAGCTTGTACTAAGGGCTCGCCAGAACCTCATCTCCAAAACCATGACGAGATGTTAGAGGCATCACACCCCCACTTTTGGTTTGTATGTCTAAAGGGGCACGATCCACCCAACTTCCTTCAAACACACTAGAGAACCCAGAAAGCACATGAGCCATAGATAACCTACTAGGAAGTCTAGTAAGACGGCAAAGGGGCATGTGACCCAGACCAACAAAACAATGAGAGAGCTTAAGGTACCCAGAGGTCAGGTAACCAAACCAGTAAGACATGAGGGTAGACTAAAAGCCGGTTCCCAACTCCCGCAAACCATGAGATGAGGGTAAGCCCTAAGAAAAAAACCAGAAGTAAGCGAACCAGAAGCCGGGACCTAATTCCTGCGAACCAAGAAATGAGAAAGCCAGTCAACCTAGTCAGAAGCCAAAGACCTAGTCTTTGCAAATCAGAGAGATGAGGAATATCAGTAAACCAAGAGTCTAGCCCTTGTAAACCTTGAGAGTGGATGACCTTGAGACATATAAGCCAGAAGCAGGGGACCCAGTTCCCGCAAACCGTGGGATGACATGATTCCCAAGCCACAAAGTGGAACCTTCCCGATGAGAGATGTAGGGGCATGTGATGCCCAAGGCATAGACAACACAGTCGCGAAGCGACATCTTAGACGACGGTAGGGGCACGAGAAGCCGAGAGACTAGGTAGCCAAGCCGTGAGACGACATTTTTGACAAAAAAAAAATCAGATTGCGAAGCCATTCGGGATGAGATGATTCCCGAGACCTAGGATGAGAAGATTTCCAAGTCGAAACCTAGCTGACAGGGATGGGAGTATTCCTTGTTGATAGATGAGATGATTCTATCACCTCGGGATGAGATGATTCTCGAGACCTGGGATGAGATGATTCCCAAGTCAAAACCCAACTGACAAGGATGGGAGTGTTCCTTGTTGATAGATGAGATGATTCTATCACCTCCGGATGAGATGATTCCCGAGACTTGGGATGAGATGATTCCCAAGTCAAAACCCAGCTCAAAGGATGGGAGTATTCCTTGTTGACAAATGAGATGATTCTATCACCTCGGGATGAGATGATTCCCGAGACTTGAGATGAGATGATTCCCAAGTCAAAACCCAGCTGACAAGGATGGGAGTATTCCATGTTGATAGATGAGATGATTCTATCACCTCGGGATGAGATGATTCCCGAGACTCGGGATGAGATGATTCCCAAGTTAAAACCCAGCTGACAAGGATGAGAGTATTCCTTGTTGATAAATGAGAAGATTCTATCGCCTCGGGATGAGATGATTCCCGAGACTGGGGATGAGATGATTCCCAAGTCAAAACCCAGCTGACAGGGATAGTAGTATTCCTTGCTAACAACCTAATTCTATCACCTCGGGATGAGATGATTCCCGAAACTTGGGATGAGATGATTCCCAAGTCGAAACCCAGCTGATGTGGATGGGAGTATTCCTTGTTGACCACCCGATAGATAAAATGATTCTATCACCTCGGGATGAGATGATTGCCGAGACCTGGGAAGAGATGATTCCCAAAATTTGAGGGCCCGTCCCTCAAAGCTCCAAAATGAGATAATTGCTGGAGAGGAGCATGGGATGCTCCAAAACTTGACACACACCACACATTCATCATTCAAATTTGGTGGTTCCTGTCTTACGTTGTTTCGTCCTTGGTTCCTAGGGACTCATCAACGAGGGGCATCTGTGAACACCCAAATCTGACCCACGTATGTTTTGCTAAAAATTAGATTCCAAACACGCTTAACTTGAGGTTAATGAGATGATCTGATTTTAAGTCAAGGCATGACAAGAATTTAATAGAATTAAGGTACATTTCATTGCTTGGGCTCCTTTAGTTGTTTTTGATCCAATTATATGATGACTCATTTTTTGGGTTAGGAATGGATTTAAGGGCCCAAGAAAATGGATTCTCGAGAGTTTACCCAGCCCATTAACGCATTTCTTACAGGTTAATTTTAGCTCTGATTTTCGTGAAAAATCAGAGTTAAATCATCATTTATATAGAAATGTTATTTTTGGCATGATTTAGTATGAAATAGGAATTAAGGTGTAATTAATCTGTTATGGAAATGATTTAGGGGGAGTGATAATCAAGTAATGGAGTGATTCTGGGTTGATTGGGGGTTAATTACGCGGTAGGATCAAATCAGGGCTGAATTAGGGGGATTGGGGGTCCGAAAATAGAATGAACGGGTGACACGCAGGGCAACCGGCGGTCATCTCGCGACGACCGCCAGATGCTGACGGGCATCCACTCAAGACTGCAGGCACTGGCGGTCAAGCAGTGGATGACCGCCGGCAGCGGGGGTCATGTCTTTCCAGATTCGCCCAATTCTCTGATTTTGTTTTTAATTTCGATCCTACGCGGTTTTGGACCAGATTTTCTGGCGTAATCTTCACCATTAAGCAGGTCCACACCCATAGGCTTCCTAAAGCACTATAAAAAGGACCCTTCACACACATTTTAAAGGATCACACACTTTTCTCACATACACACCTATACGCCTTGAGTGCTTGGAGAAACCCTATTTCTCCAAGCCTAGAAAGACATTCTTTAGGCAGAAACTCTGGAGGATTTTCGTAGAAGGCATTAGCAGTGGTCTAGCAAGGAGAGGTCAAGGAGAGGATCAACCATAGAGCTTAGAAGCGGCAAGAAGGTGGGTGTAGAACTCAACCCATTGCAAGGAGCTAGAGGAGGGCTACAAGAGGTAACACTAAACTCTCTTTTTTTATTGATCTTTGTTGATTATGTTCTGATAGTTTTGATGATGTAAGTGGCCAAATTGTGCCTTGTTTAGAACTACGTGGCTTTGACCCCGATCACTCAGGTACGTAGGTAATCTCAGTCTTACAATGAGAAGCAAGCCAAATCTTCTTCTTCTCCTATTCTCTTTATTTTCCACACATGCACACCTACACCAGGCACACTTGCTTTTCATAATTGCACATAGTCTCGACCCAACACGGATGGGTGCCTAACACCTTCCCACCTATGACGAACGCCCGATCCCATAACTTTGGTTCGCCATGACCATGTAGCCTAAAGAAGTCATATTAAGGTTTTTCCCAAGTTTTGTCCTTAAAAAAACTTGGGTGGTGACTCCAATGTTATGGGACTGACCCGAGGAAGAAGGTGAAAGGATTAGGTGAATAGGCCCAAGTAATTTTGGGTCAGGTATTCACAGTGCCTCACACCTTCCCATCCATGACAAACTCCCGGGTCCACATCTTTAGTTCGCTTGCTCGTTTCCTTTAGGAGTCATTGGTTGCCTAAGGAAGGTTTTTTTCCTGAATTTTGCCCACTAATAAATTTCAGGTGGTGACTCCATAGATGTGGATGACGGTTAAGAAGAAGGTGATGAGTAGGCCCAATGAATTTTGGATCGGGTACTGACACTGGTGAGCGGTCATCACATGATGACCGCCACGCTGGGCGGACATGGAACCCAAGACCGCTGCTGGAGAGGGTCATCTCGGGGTGACCACCCGGCAGTGGCGGTCATACTGCAGTGTTACGAGAATTTCCTTAATTTTTTGCCTGTTTAATCAATCCCACTCATTTTGGACGTAATTTTAAGCAAGAACCCTGTCAATTATGAGGTCCACGACCTGTACACTCCTAGAACTCTATAAATAGAGCCCCTTATTCACTTGAAAGACAAACATTAAGAGCTATTAGAATAGACTACACACACTCTTCGAAGCCTAAAAAAAGCTTTGGAAAATTCTACTTCTCCAAGCCCTCAAACACTCTTTTTCTATTATTACTCTGGTCAAATTTTGTGGAGAGGAACATCAAGAAGCCAACAAGAGGAGATCAAGAGGAGGAAGCAATCAAAAGCAATCTAGAAGCCAAGAAGGTAGTGAACGTGAGTTGGGGTCCTGATGCGAGCAGACCCAGAAAATAATTCATGTCTCAACGTTGAATTGCTACGATCTTGGAATCTATGGAAAGATAAGAGGGAGGTCTACAACTTTTCTGTTAAGCCTAGAAGGTTAATTGACCTCTTTCATCACCAAAAACCCAATGGAGTTCGACTGATAGTTTCTGTCTCGAAACCAAGGTAAGTACTCTAGCCCCTTTTTGATTCCAAATCTTGTTTATTGTTGTTGAATTGATGATGTACTGATGCTGATATGTTTGTTGCTGACATGATGATGTGATTTGTGTTGATTGAACCGCATGGCTTAGACCTCAGTCACTCGGGTATGTAGGTAGTCTCTAGTTGCCGATGAGATGCAAGCCAATTCTTCTTCTCAAATACACCCCCCCCCCCTTTTTTTTTAAAAAAAAATTGAGTTGTTTATTATGTTATGTGATTTGTTTCTGATGCGTTTTATTTATGCGTGACTTTTTCAAATTTATAATTCTTGATCAATTCACAACACAACACACAAATAACTCACGAGTAAATGCAACGATTGTTAACTGCAAGCGCACAGTGTACTATGTAGTGTAGTAGTCTAATGAAGGTCGATCCACGGAACAAGGGAAATAAGTACTACCTAATGTCACAACTTACGATTATCTAGGCAAATCAAATAAAAGATAGTGTAGGGTGATATCGAAACTAACAATAAAAGGAAATAAAATCGCAGACTTAATCTAAACTAAAGTTCTATGAAGATCTAAAGCAATCTAGGAAATCGAGGGTTCACACAATTGCTATCTATGTTTATTATGCATGGATGTTGATTTTAATGTTGATGTGTGATTGTGGGCAATTGTTTCTAATTTCATAATTCTCAGCTCTCGCTTGTTGAATCAAATATTCAGCAAAGACTGCTACCTAGCTCTCGCATAGCCTAGCATCAATACTAAACTAGCACAAAACAATCAATCGAGCCCTAAGACACTATCAGCTCTCGCATATTTTAGCATCAATCAATCTATGTTCTTCTAGGTATCATCATATAAATCACGTAGCTCTTGCTTGTTGCAATCAATAAGAATCAATCCAAAGTAGATAAGTAAAATCGGCACACATAGATTGAACAATCAACACAATCAATTGAATAACATCAATCCATATATAATAAACCATATAAGTAATTAGCTACATCCCAAATCCAAGATTAGAGAATTAGTTCATCATAATATAATATCAAATCATCAAAATCTCACGAGAATTCATCAAGTAAAGAATTAAACAGAAAGAGAATCGAATAAAAGAGAGAGTAGTGAAGTCGGGTAGCCGATTTGTGTTGGTGATGATACCGTCGACTTGTGACGACTTCTGCTGCAACTGGACTGGCGATTCTGTGACTTTAAACCTTCAAATCTTGCAGGAAAAAATTTGAATTGTTGTGGGGAATAACCTTTGAAATTGGATAAGGAATTCGGCACCACCTAGAGGATCCAAAAGAGTGAAAACCCTAACCCTACTAGTGTGTGTGACCTAATAACTAACCAATTCGGCAAAGCTTCGCCCTCTGACTTCTGGCTCCTGAATATGTCACCTAGGGGGTCCTTTTATACTGTCTTTAGCTGCTGGAAGTCGGTGGGGCTCTCCTACTTTGAATGGAAATTGAATTCTTGACTTGCATTCCAAGTTGGACTTTTGCCTGTTTTCTGACCCGAACGTTTCACGCCACTTAATGCCTAGACGACGTCTGAACTGGGCATTAGGCTCTTCAAAAAAGTTCTAGATAATTATCTCAGCTTTCGTTCTATAAAAAGAAATCTTCAATTGGACTTCTGTAGCTCAAGATATCGCCGAAACACTGGGCCTGGGTCGGCACAGAAAAATCTGCATCCTGGGCTGGATTAAAATAATTACTGCTCCTTGTAGACACATCTAAAAATTATGAAATTTATTAGACAGAAAGATCTGGAAGTCCTGTTCCGTCTCCAATTAGTCTCACATAATTTTGATGCCTAGAACTCCCAAAATCTTCAAAATAATCGGTTGTGCTCACTGCAGAAAGTTTCCTAAATTGGGCCTGGTTTCTAAACTTGGCTAAAAACCTTCCATTCTTCAATAAAAACGATAAATTCCTGATAAAAATACTTAATCAAAAGAATTAAAGTACTAATTGACACAATGCATGAAAACACACGATAATATAAAGATTATACACATAATCGACCAAGAATACATAGTAAAAGCCATTCAAAACCATCATAAAAACACTAACATTTAGATGTTATCAAATCTCTTCAAACTTAAACTTTGCTTGTCCTCAAGCAAATAAAACAAGATAAACCAAATGAGGATTGTGAAAATCTCCACCAAATCACACAATCAAAAAGAATTCATATCAAGACTTCCGAGATAATCACCAAGACCTTACGAAAAACATTTAAGATCAAATGCCAAGAAAGAAAGAAAATCTCATGAAAAAGCATCCATGCCATAGTCAGACTTACCCGCACAAGCTTTCACACAAATCACTTAGCGAAAATCGATTTCCCGTATGCAAGAATGAATTGACGTCATGAAAATTTGAAAAACTAGTCCTATAGGCAAATTCCATAACTTAACTCCACTATTATGAATAAACACTCAAAAAGATCAATAGGACTTTACAAAGGGTTGTAATGGGGTCTTGGGTAAAGGTTGATCAAAGAAAAGGTATACAGGAAATCAAAGTTCAAAAATTCACTTAAGAAAAATTGTAATATGCATTATCAAGAAATTGAAAAGAATTCTCAAAGTGCAAGTCTTGAAGTAACATCCATCATGTGATCATCAAAATAAAATTCAACTTGTTTCAGGAACTATTGATTGCGCAATTTCCATCTTTTTTTGGATTTTTCTGAATTTGTTTCTTCTTTTTTTTTTTTTTTGAATCGACTTTGCCGATTTTTTCTTCTTCTTTTTTTTTTCTGCACTTGACATTCCACAACATACTTGAAACAATTGAAAGTGCAAACATTTTCAATGCATAGATCTTCTTAGATGTGAAAAGGTATGGTACAATTGTACTTATCATAGAAAGAAATCTTGATAAAAACATAAAACAAAAATCTCTTAAGGAACTTTGAAGAATAGGGTATGGATAATGAAAGGAAAAGAATAGTAGCTATAAGGCTTCAAAGGGTTAAAGGTGGGTAAATGTGGGTAAAGAAGGAAAAATTAGCTACCATGATTTAGGCTCAAAAGGGTTAAACAAGGGATAATGATAAAGGGTAGGCTTTTTATTGGCTTGTTGGTTCAAACAAAGAATGCCTAAATCATCTCTTTCATTGAGCATCTATGAGGAAAATTCGGTTTGAAAAATTCTGAAAACTTGTTCTAGGACATATATGTTGACGTAAAAAAATTGAAAAACAATGCATAGGGTGTCGAAAAAATGCTAGGCAAAGAATACTAGAACTTGCATGAATTCATCATAACTAAGCATGAACACAAGATCAATCAAAAATCAAACTTCTTGCATCTAAAAGAAAAAGATTTCAAAAACTCAAAGTAACACTCTTAGTTATCCATCAACAAAAACATCTTGATCATAGAATGGTGGGTTTGAAAATAATTTGAAAAATAAAGAAAACTTTCTTTGTTTTTATTTTTAATTTTTTTATTATTTTTTGTCCATTTTTTTTAAAATTTTTTATTTGAAAAACGAAATTAGAAAAACAATTTGTAAACAATTTGAAAGTCAATTTTAAAAAATAAAGTTGAAAACAATTTTCAAAACAATTTTTAAAAAGTAATGGTTTTTTACTAAGTAATCGAGGATCAAAAATATGCATACTCATTATATTAAAGTCAAAAACAAGCTCTTTATTGACACTAAACAAACAAAAACAAACAAATTGCGGAATAAAGTCTGTTTACATCCTTGTATTAGACCTCAAAGTTAAAATTCATCCCTCTATTAGATTTCGGCTTGTTTTTATCCCTCTATTGTGAATTTTGTCTTATTTTCATCCTTGTGTTCGCCTTTTTGGCCTATTTAGAGGGATGAAAACAAGCCAAAACCCATGGACAAAGGGATGAAAACAGACCAAAACCAATACAAGGATGACTTTCAACTTTATGGTCTAACATAAGGATGAAAAAAGGCTTTAATCCAACAAATTGCAAAGAAATTTGTTCCCCACCCTCAAACTTAAATCGGACAATGTCTTCATTGGCCAAGAAAGAAAAGAAACAAAGGGTAAAAAGATAGGCACATAGGAGAGGCACTCTCCTCAAACTTAGATTGAAACATGTATAGCACATAACAAAAGATAATCCAAATAAGAGAGAAAGTAAGAATCAACCATAAGAGAGATAGAGAAATCGAATTTGCATTGCCACTGGGTGTTCATGACACTGAAATTAAACACATTTGACATGAAATTTAAATTGTCATGAGGATGACAAGCATTTACTGCATCCTATAAAAGTAAAGACATAAAGCAATAAAAACACAACACATAGAATGATGATGCATGAAACTACACGGCAAGTTTGTTCTCTATGTTCTCTACCTTCTTCCTAAGTTACGCGATGGTCTTCTCTTGTTCATCCAATTTACTGCACATGACTCTCCCTAACTTATCAACAATGTCGACCAACTTATCCATTTGAGAGAGTAATTCACCGGTGGTCTTGTTGAGATTGGCGATGACATCGACTTGAGCTTCCCATCCCATGAGAAAGTCGAAGATGTTGGAGGAATCGGACTCCACGGATGATGTAGACGATTGTGGCTTACGGTGGATCGGTTGTGTGCTAACACAAAAGCATTCCTCTTCTACCTCTTCTTCATCACTAAAAGGATATGGATCAATGGGTTCATGGAGTTCTAAGGCCATTATTGAGGCAACAAGCTTATGCATAGTCTCAAGTGCGGGGTTAGAAGGGGTTAAAGTGTAGGGATCTAGGTTAATTCCTAAGAATTTCGTGATATGAGTGATTAGCCCTCCACATGATATCTCGCCTTCTCCTTTGCAAGTATGAGCAAAATTTCGCAGCAACCAAATTCCTCCACTGAGTTTGTGCCCGTGTACCATGCAATAGAGTACAAAAAGCTCATCACATTGCACCTTGTGTGCATCTTTGGTTCTTCCAGAGAAAGAGTGTGCCAAAACTCTATGTAAATACCTCAGTGCATTGTCCTTAATGCACAAGTCATTAGTCAAGCCCTTCAAGCAAGCATATGAAGTACTGCAAAGTGTATTCCACATGACACTTGCGTTAAAGCCACAACTAGGAACTCGCCATCCTTCGGCATCAAAACCAAAAATCTTGTTGAAATCAATTAAGCTCATCTCATAGTCTTTCCTTGCAAGCCGAAACTTGACGTAGCCGGGATCATGAATGTCCTCGAGATCCACGTCATACCCAAAAGTAGCAAGAAACTCATAAGTAAGATCCTCGTATGACGGCTCCTTAATCTTGCAAAAATCGACTAGTCCTATGTTGGCAAGGTACTTGCCAAACGGCTCCTCAAGATTCTAAGATTCAACCACCTCAAAATCAATGTACCTCGTAGGAATTAGAGGTCTCTTAATCATCTTGTCAAACCTAGCGCGATTCTCTTCAGAAATCCATCCTGGATTATACTCGGTAAACTTAGGCATAAGCATAAAGCGCGGGGTATGGTCGATGATGGTGAAGTTGGGACGGCAAGGGTTGTTTGAGGGAAAATTCATCTTGAACTAAGGCTAAAGAGGGTAGGAGACGAAAAAGAAATCAAGGAAAAACCTAAAGTATGCTAGGGGAATTGATAGTGGCTCTGGAGTGTATCCTGCAAGTGCACAGGGTAGTTGTAGTACTCTATCAAGGTCATATCCACAGGGACTGGGATGAGTCTGTTACTCCTTACCTAAGACAAATTAGACTTGAAACAATTAAACAAAAACGGATTATGGGGTGAGTGTCAATCGAAAATCGAATTAAGCAAGAGAATAAAAGTAATAGCAGTGTTAAAGTAGGTGGGAATCAGGTTTGGTGAAATCTTAGGTATCCAGGGATTCACATGTCTTGCCTTCATGCTCTAAATTGCTCAACAGCATCATCATAGGCTGGGCCTGTGTGACGCCCTGTGTTTAATAAGAAGTCTTGAAGGGGCTCCCAATCTAATGTACTACCAACGACTTTCAATCTTATTGGTAGTTCTCTAAGCTTCCATCTACCCCCTGTCACTAGAGTACACGTCCACTCATAGGTGAAGTTTTAGTGTTGGTGCTAATTACCCACAGTCTCTCCCTATCTTCTTTCGAAAGGCTAGGGAGTAAAGGCTGACTATTGTTGGTCAAGCACACTTGGCTTCTCCCTTCGGTCCTTCACCAAGCTGCTACTAGATTAAAAATAGGCTACTCAATAATCAATCAAGAGTCAGATTAAAAGTGGTGTCATTCTTCTTGACTGTGTTGCAACGGGCCGAGCCAGTGCTGAGCTTGTGGCTGAGCCTATGCTAGGGCCTGTAGAGAACACAAGGTCAATTACACAGAATGGTTCTTACAGGCGCTCTCAACCTATACTGAACCCACTTATTTTGACTCAAAGATTCCTCCCAAACTTCTCACTCATCCTAATGCTTTCGCATCGGTCAAACTAAGGGGATTAAGAATTGGTGTTGAGGCTAATTCCTCAATTAGTTCCTAATTTCTTTCGAAACTAAAAGCTAAGGGTTGGTTGTTGTTGTTCCAGAAACTATGGTTTCTCCTTTCGGTCCTTCACCTAGCAACCTATAATCATGTATGGGTTTGATCAAAACTCAAACATGGAGCGAGTTTTCAACAACCAAACAAGAAAAACGGTTAAGAACATATGAAAGAGCAATTTATTGCACAAAGAACAGAGACATGCTTCACCCCTTCAACCAAAGAGGGGTTGTTTAGTTCATAATCAAGGTTACAAAATCAAAAGAAATTAAGGGTAGCATAATGTTTGAAACTAAGCTGGAGGTTAGGGACAACACGATTTCTGCCCAGAAAAGGCTGCAGAATCGTGTTTTCCCCATGAACCCTTTTGTTCCAAAGTTCTGCAGGTTTATGGGTATTGATCGAGGGGTCCAGTTTGATTCCTGTTCTTCCTTTCTCCTTCTCTTTTATGGTGCAAAATCCTCTCTTCTCTTCTCTCCCACGTGCTGAAAGGTATGGCAGTTGGGCAAGTTGAGCTTCAGTTTCCCATCTTGCTCCTCGAGGTAGGGCAGCTTGGGAGGTGTGCTGAATGGGTGAAATCTGCAAATCTGCAGATTTTAGAAGACTTAGGGGGAGGATAATAGTTCTTTAATTATTAAATTCATTGGGTTTGATGATTATCCCCTCTTTCCCATGCTTAAAGTATTCTGAGTCGCTCAGGTCATGATTACAGAGTTGAAAGTTTTGCAAGGGGTGAAGCTCTGCAAGTGGCTGAGTTTAAATTTTTTATCTTCGCGTTCTGGTCATCTGCAGATTCCACAGGCTGAGCCTGTGCTGGGCCTATGCCTGAGGCTGTATGCGATTTCTTCTTATTTTTCTGTGCAATTGGTTTCAGCTCTTTTTGAGGTTGATGGAGTGGCTGTTAGAACTCAAGCCTCCTTGTCTCAATTCAGGGTTTTGATATTGACAAACCAAGCATGACTCATTTGATGACAACCTTGAAACAAAAAAAAATCAATCAAAGAGCAAAGGTCTAAAGAGAAAAGAGCACAAGAATTGAAGTAGCAAAAAAAATCAATCAAAGAGCAAAGGTCTAAAGAGAAAAGAGCACAAGAATTGAAGTAACAAGCAAGAAGAGTAAGGAACATAAAATGTACAAGGGTAAAACACTCAATTGCTCTAAGACATTGGCTCAAAACTCATGCATTCAATAGCATCCTTTCAATCACGAAATGCTTTTTGAGCAATGAACATCGATGTTCTGATTTTAGACATCAATGTTCCTGCCTTCAAACAATCTTTCAAAACAGGCAGTAGCTCAGAACATTGATGTTGGCATCCCAAACATCGATGTTCTCATGACCGTTGCACTTGAAAAATGTTTTGTAACAGCAAAACATCGATGTCCAAATATGAGACATCGATGTTCCATCAATTGATGTCTTTAAATTGATTTTTCCCGAACCAAATCAACATCGATGTTCTGAGCTGATGCTTTCAAAATGATTTCACAGAAGCAAATGAACATCGATGTTTTTCAAGTAAACATCGATGTTCCCATGATCATCAGCTTTAAAATGATTTTGCCGAACCAAATGATCATCGATGTTCAGTGTGTCAACATCGATGTTCTAGTGACCGTCGGACTCAATAATTCATATTTACTGGCAAAACATCGATGTTCCCTTTGGTAGACATCGATGTTCTCATGACCGTTGGTCCAATAATTCAAATTTACTGGCCAAACATCGATGTTCTAAGTTTAAACATCGATATTGTGTTGCTGTGAGCAGACACCTTTTTCAACTTCCCATGATGTTTTGTCTAAAGGTGTTTTCGATTGATTCTATAACGATCATACATGTTTTGAGACATATAAATAGAGTTATTGTACCTCTGTTTAAATTCAATCAACTCTCTACATTTTAAGCATTCATTGTTATACATTCATACACATTTTTATGAGCCAATATTCTTGAGAATTGAGAGTTGCCTTTATAGAGCTTTACCTGTTACTCATATCCACTCTTTGAGAGAGTCTTTTGTTTGAGTGATTTTAAGTGTTGTTCATACACCTTAAGGGAGGATTGTTCCCTTGTAGTAACTCATAGGAAGAGTGTCTTCTTTCCTTGAGAGAAGTCTTGAAGTGAGGTATCTTCAAGCAAGTAGAGTTTCGTGTGACTCGAGCTCTAGGTTTGTATACGGTTTGTTAAGCACCCGGAAGCTTAACCTAGATAGTGAAATCTTCGAGAGAGTCTCTCAGAGGACTGGATTAGACACACAAGTTGTGTGTGTGAACCAGTATAAATTTTGGTGTGTCCGTATTCTTTCAATTCCGCATTTATTTCCTGCAAGTTTTTGAATTTGTCCGAAAAATGCTATTCAACCCCCCCGCCCGCCCCTCTAGCGTAGGGCACCTGTTCTAACAATTGGTAGCGGAGCCTAACTCTCTGAAAGACTTAACCGTTTGAGAGAAACTTTCCATGGCTTCTTCAAGTAATTATGCAGGACTCTTCGAAGGACAATCAACCACTCGTCCACTGCTCTTTGATGGCACCAACTACAGCTACTGGAAAGAAAGGATGAGAATCTTCCTCCAAGCCAACAACTATGCTCTTGGGCGAATCATGAAGATCGGAGAGCAAATTCCGACGAAAAAGTTGGTGACACCATAGTGACAAAGACGGAGGCGGAGTATGACGCTGCAGACATTATGATGGTTGAAAACAACGCCAAATCAATCAGCATGCTCTATTGTGCAGTCAACCCCGATGATTACCGCAAAATCTCTTGCTGCACAACCGCAAAAGAAATGTGGGATAAGCTGGAGGTCACCTACGAAGGAACCGATCAAGTTTGAGAGGCGAAAATCGACTCCCTCACTACAAATTACGAACTCTTTCGAATGAAGGAGAACGAGAGAATAGAGGAGATAAACGATTTTCCAAAATAGTAAACAACCTTCATGCTCTCAAGAAGGTCTACTCCGACAAGGACTTGGTCAGAAAAATCCTTAGATGCCTCACTCCCGAATGGCGTTCTAAAGCCGACGCAATCTACGAGAATATCGGAACTTCGAACACAACCATTGACGGTCTTAGAGGTAACCTTCTGACCTATGAAACTACTATTCTTAAACCCTCTTTGCAGGAACCGAAGAAGAATGACATTGCTCTCAAAGTTTTCCACCTCCAAGACGCAAGAGCTCACTGAATTGGACTCTAGCGATGACGATCAAGAACTCGGACTTGTCATTCGTAAATTCCACAAATTCATGAAAAAGGAATTTGAAAAGAAAGGAAGAAAGATGTCCGGTCCACCCAAATGCTATGGATGTGGAGAGATTGGACACATCAAGCCCAAGTGTCCCAAGGCAAAGGAGGAAAAAGAAAAGGAAGCCCTACAATAAGCAAAGGGCATATATTTCTTGGGGAGGTGATTCCAGCGATGAATCATCCCACAGCGATGAAGAAGAGAGGGCCAACCTATATCTCATGGCAAAAGAAGAAGAACCAGAAGAGGTAAGTACCATTTCTCCAAACGAAGATTTTACACATGAAGAATTGTAAAATGCATTTGATGAGCTTTATAGTGAATACATTTCTGCTTCTAAAGTTAATAAGGGTTTAAAGAAATAAATTACAACTTTAGAAAATGATGTGGAAAAATTGTCTAATGAAAATGTAAAGCTTAAAGAAGAGAATAAACTCTACGGAAAGAAGAGTGCTAATGAACCGGAAAGTCCAATTAAGGAATGTGCATCATGTAAATCACTAAAGGAACAAGTTGGAGAACTTGAAACAAAAATTAAGGAGTGTTCATCATGCATATCTTTAAGGGAACAAGTTGAACAACTTGAAACAACTTTAAAGAAGTTTAATACCCCTCAAAAAAACCCAAATTCTTTCTTGGGTAATTTGCAATCAACCAAACATGGAGTAGGATTCAAAATGAGCCTAAGAAGAAGAAAATCGAGACTAAGCCTAGGAAACCTAAGGTTCAACCTAAGGAAAACAAGGAGAGTAAAGTGCACAAACATAGGCAACATAGTAACTATTATCAACCTAGATGGATGCACAACCCAAACGTTATTTGCCATTATTGCAATAGAATAGGACACATTGCTCCTGTTTGCTTTACTAGGCATAGGCATTGGGCGCAAGAAGAAGCTCATTACCGTTATGCTCCTAACACTCAAGGACCCAAGAAGATTTGGGTACCAAAAACTCATTGATTTGCTTTTGTAGGTATGCTTGAAGGCATCAAGTGTACTTTGGTACCTTGATAGCGGATGCTTCAAGTACATGACCGAAAAAGCATCCAAGTTTTTACAAATAAAGCCATCAAATGGAGGAAACGCTGTCTTTGGAGACAACAACAAAGGAAAGATCATCGACATTGGCTTGGTTGGTAAAGATGAGTCTTCCTCCATTGATAATGTCTTGCTTGTTAAAGGTCTTAAACACAATCTCTTGAGCATAAGTCAATTATGTGACAAGCGAAATCGTGTGATTTTTGATTCCAAGTCATGCACCGTAGAACGTCTTAGTGATAATAAGATCATTCTAGATGGTGATAGAATTGACAACATTTATATGGTTAACTTGGAAGAGTCTTCATCAACGTTTTCAAAATGTCTAATGAGCGAAGAAGATGATATGTGGTTATGGCATCGTAGAATAGCTCACGTTAATATGAAGATGTTAAACAAATTGGTCACTCAAAACTTAGTGGTTGGTATTCCAAAGATTAAATTTGAGAAGGATTCTATATGTCATGCATGTCAAAAGGGGAAGCAAGTGAGAGCTTCGTTCAATTCTAAAAACGTTGTCTCAACATCTAGACCGCTTCAACTTCTGCACATGGATCTCTTTGGTCCCTCACAAACTAAAAATTTTGGAGGCAACTATTATGCCTTTGTAATTGTTGATGATTACACTAGATACACTTGGACTTTATTTCTTACTCACAAAAGTGAAGCATTTAATGTTTTCAAGAGTTTTCTTAAGAAAGTTCAAATTGAAAAAGATTGTTTAATTGCTTGCATTAGGAGTGATCATGGAGGTGAATTCGAAAACAATCAATTTTCAACTTTTTGTGATAAACATGGCATTGAGCATGATTTCTTAGCCCCTCGGACACCACAATAAAATGGCATTGTTGAACGCAAGAATCGGTGTCTTGAGGAAATGGCAAGAACAATGCTCAATGAAGCTAAAATTCCCAAGTATTTCTGGGCTGCTGCAGTGAGTACGGCTTGCTATGTGTTAAACCGAGCAATCATTAGGCCAATACTCATGAAGATGCCCTATGAACTATACAAGGGAAGAAAGCCTAACATTTCTCATTTACGAGTATTTGGATGCAAATGTTTCGTTCATAATAATGGGAAAGACAATTTGGGAAAATTCGTTGCAAAATCTGATGAAGGCATCTTTCTCGGTTATTCATTGCGCAGCAAAGTGTATAGAGTCTTCAATAAACGTACCTTAAGTGTTGAGGAGTCCCCTCATGTTGTGTTTTCAGAAAATGATACTCGCTTAGCGAGAAAGGATTTCTGTGATGATCTTGTAGGTACACTTGAGAAGATGTCATTGGACAATAAGGAAGAAGAAGAACAAAGCAATTTACCAAAAGTGGGATACACCCGTGCAGAGGCAAGCTCTCAACAAGAAGCAACTAACCCGGAGGAGAACACTCAAGACATAACGGTTGATATCAACCAAGAATTACCTAGAGAATGGCAAGAGTCTAAAGACCATCCTCTTGACACGGTAATAGGTGATATCAACCGCGGGGTAAGTACTCGTAATTCTCTTAGAAACACTATAGGTCATATGGCATTTGTCTCACAAATTGAGCCTACAACCATTTCTGAAGCAATTAATGATGAACATTGGACCTTGGCTATGCAAGAAGAGCTAAATCAATTCAAACATAATGATGTTTGGAAATTGGTTCCAAGGCCCTTTGATCATACAATAATTGGCACGAAATAGGTGTTTAGAAATAAACTAGATGAAAATGGCATAATAACTAGAAACACAGCTAGGTTAGTAGCAAAAGGTTACAATCAATAAGAGGGAATTGATTTTGAAGAAACATATGCACCTGTTGCACGCTTAGAAGCTATTCGCCTATTGCTTGCATTTCCATCAATGGACTTTAAATTGTATCAAATGGATGTCAAAAGTGCATTTCTAAATGGCTTCATTCAAGAAGAAGTGTATGTTGATCAACCCCCCCGACTTTGAAGACCATGCATTTCCTGATCATGTCTTCAAACTTAAGAAAGCGCTCTACGGTCTTAAACAAGCTCCCCGAGCTTGGTATGAACGCTTGAGCAAATTCCTTTTGGACAATGGGTTCAAAAGAGGGAAGGTTGATACTACACTCTTCATTAAAAGTAAAAACAATGACATTCTATTAGTATAAATTTATGTAGATGACATCATTTTTGGTGCTACTAACACATCCTTGTGCAAGGAATTCTCTACTATGATGACGAGTGAATTTGAGATGTTCATGATGGGAGAATTGACCATCTTTTTGGGCCTACAAATCAAACAAATGAAGGAAGGCACATTCATCTCACAATCAAAGTATTGCAAGGAATTGCTTAAGCGCTTTGAAATGGATAGATCAAAGGAAATGGCCACACCAATGAGCACTTCCAAACATCTAGACAAGGATGAGAAAGGTAAGGAAGTTGAGGTCAAAAAGTATCGAGGTATGATCGGATCCCTTCTTTACTTAACTGCAAGTAGGCCAGACATTATGTTTAGTGTTTGCTTATGTGCTAGGTATCAATCATGTCCTAAAGAGTCTCATCTTAAGGCAATTAGAAGAATTATGAAATACCTAATAGGCATAATTAATGTTGGACTATGGTATCCTAAAGGTTCTACACTTCAACTCATAGGCTATTCAGACTCAGACTTTGCCGGATGCAAACTAGATCGTAAAAGTACTAGTGGAACTTGTCACTTACTTGGCAGCTCCTTAATTTCTTAGTTTAGTAAAAAACAAGCTAGTGTAGCCTTATCCACCATCGAGGCAGAATTTTCATTGCAGCTGGTAGTTGTTGTGCTCTAATCATTTGGATGAAACAACAACTTGAGGATTATGGTCTTAACATCAATCACATTCCTCTTAGGTGTGACAATACTAGTGCCATAAGTCTAATTAAGAATCCAATCTTACATTCAAGGACTAAACATATTGACATTAGACATCACTTTATTAGAGATCATGTTCTCAAGGGAGACATAGCTATTGAATTTGTGGACACAAAATTTCAACTAGGCGATATTTTCACGTAACCCTTAGAGAAAGAGTCATTCTTCCGAATTCGAAATGAACTAGGAATACTTGACTCAACATTGATCTAATTTATGCATATTTGTATGGTTTTATCACATTCATTCACTACTGACTTGAGCATCGGAGTGTTTTCTTAGTTATTTTGCAGGTACCCCTCATTTAGGCAAAAAGACAGGGGGAACAAGAGTGTCGAGACTATCCAACATCGATGTTGCTTAACAAAACATCGATGTTTGGCCAATACAAACCTGGACCCGAGGCTGTAAAACATCAATGTTGAGTATCAAACATCGATGTTGAGTGGACTGGCGGCATTTCAGATTTTGTCCAGAGGCTCAACAACATCGATGTTGCCCCAATGAACATCGATGTTTGTTCGTTAACTTTCAAAAAAAATAGCCGTTGGAGCCTAATTTCAGCACTCCAACAGCTCTATTTTGGGCTCCCCTATATAAATGCTGCTTCCTTCTCTCATTTACATACTCACAACTATTCATTCATTTTCTAAACTCTTATCTCCTATGTTCTCTTTCATGTCTCTTCAATTTCAATAAAGAATTTTTCCATTGCTATTTTCTTTTTGCTAATGCCAAAAGGGGGAAGATGATAAGAAGAAGAAGCATATGCACAAAGAAATAATATGCACCAAGTTAGGGTTTGAAAAACATAGGGGGAATTAACCTCACTTATGAAATCATAAAACTTGGCATATACTCCTATTTGTTTGTCATTATCAAAAAGGGGGAAATTATTAGAACTCATGCCTCCTTGTCTCATTTCAGGGTTTTGATATTGACAAACCAAGCATGACTCATTTGATGACAACCTTGAAGCAAAAAGAAATCAATCAAAGAGCAAAGGTCTAAAGAGAAAAGAGCACAAGAATTGAAGTAACAAGCAAGAAGAGTTAGGAACACAAAATGTACCAGGGTAAAACACTCAATTCCTCTAAGACATTGGCTCAAAACTCATGCATTCAATAGCATCCTTTCAATCACGAAATGCTTTTTGAGCAATGAACATCGATGTTCTGATTTTAGACATCAATGTTCCTGCCTTCAAACAATCTTTCAAAACAGGCAGTAGCTCAGAACATTGATGTTGGCATCCCAAACATCGATGTTCTCATGACCGTTGCACTTGAAAAATATTTTGCAACAGCAAAACATCGATGTCCAAATATGAGACATCGATGTTCCATCAATTGATGTCTTTAAATTGATTTTTGCCGAACCAGATGAACATCGATGTTCCATGATGATGCTTTCAAAATGATTTCTCCGAACCAAATGAACATCAATGTTCTTCAAGTAAACATCGATGTTCCCATGATCATCAGCTTTAAATGATTTTGCCAAACCAAACGAACATCGATGTTCAGTGAGTCAACATCGATGTTCTAGTGACCGTCGGACTCAATAATTCATATTTACTGGCAAAACATCGATGTTCCCTTTGGTAGACATCGATGTTCTCATGACCGTTGGTCCAATAATTCAAATTTACTGGCCAAACATCGATGTTGTGTCGTTGTAAGCAGACACCTTTTTCAACTTCCCATGATGTTTTGTCTAAAGGTGTTTTGGATTGATTCCATAACGATCATACATGTTTTGAGACATATAAATAGAATTATTGTACCTCTGTTTAAATTCAATCAACTCTCTACATTTTAAGCATTCATTGTTATACATTCATACACATTTTTATGAGCCAATATTCTTGAGAATTGAGAGTTGCCTTTATAAAGCTTTACCTGTTACTCATATCCACTCTTTGAGAGAGTCTTTTGCTTGAGTGATTTTAAGTGTTGTTCATACACCTTAAGGGAGGATTGTTCCCTTGTAGTAACTCATAGGAAGAGTGTCTTCTTTCCTTGAGAGAAGTCTTGAAGTGAGGTATCTTCAAGCAAGTAGAGTTTCGTATGACTCGAGCTCTAGGTCTGTATACGGTTTGTTAAGCACCCAGAAACTTAACCTAGATTGTGAAATCTTCGAGAGAGTCTCTCGTAGGACTGGATTTGCCACACAAGTTGTGTGTGTGAACCAGTACAAATTTTGGTGTGTCCTTATTCTTTCAATTCCGCATTTATTTCCTGCAAGTTTTTGAATTTGTCCGAAAAACGTTATTCACCACCCCCTCTAGTGTAGGGCACCTGTTCTAACAGTGGCGTGATGGCTTCGTGGATCAAGGCAAAGGTGGTGAAATCCAGTGGATAACTTGTGATTGGAGGGGGATTCATGGCTTTTTACTGATTCTGCAGAGAACAACAGGCTGTCAAATAGGCTCATGCTGTGCCAGAGGCTGTTTCATCGAATTCTCCATTAAAATCTCTAAAATTCTTCAAAATGCACCTGGAATCACTAATCATACAGTAAGGGATGGGATTTTAAGGGAATATGATGAAATAATGCAAAGTAAGGCATATAGTCATGATAAATCGTGAGAAAGTATTTCTAAAATCATGCTTAAAACTATGCATATTTCATGTGCATCAAAATACCCCAAACTGAAGATTTTGCTTGTCCTCAAGCAATCGGAAGAGAAAAGAAGACATGATATTCGCAAGGAAGTAAAACAATTCCAATGCATCAGAATTTTTCTAGGTTTCTCCCTTGTGGTGTCCCAATTTAGGCATCCTCTTATTCTTCCTTAATAATCAAATTCCTTGTCAGTAGTTTTGTCATAAAAATCACAAGAATAATTTTTGCAACTGGCCTCCATTCCTTCTGTCATTTGAGGAATTCAGTTAAAGATTGAAATGTGGAAAACAATACCTCATATGCAGACCCATTACCTCTTGTCTCCACTAATGTGCATAAGTCATCAAGCTAGGATCACTAGGACTTATTTGTGTTGTATTGAGGCTGGGTGAGGGTTGTCAAAGAAGGGTGGATGGTTTTTGCAAGGGTCAATGGCTGGTGAACTCGATTTCTTTTGTTTTTGTTTATGAACAGCATGAGACAGTGTAGAGGCTGTTTGACCTTGTATTTTCTACGGTCTCATGCTGTCCAGTAACTGTGTCCCAATACTTCAGCCATTCTTGATGTAACCACTGATTCCAACAGACGAATTGGATTTGTGTTTCTTGGTGGAGTATGATTTCCAGATGTTGTCCTTGCTCTTCCTCCCTTTCTTTATTATTTTTTTTTTTCTTCTTCCCATATGTTTTTCATTTTCTTTTTCTTTTTCAAGGGGAGGATGGCATTCGTGCATCTGGTGGCTTTTTAAATTTTGCACTGGCTGAGTATGGGTCATTTCTTTTTCTAATCTTAATCAAATCTTGCTCAAAGGCTCATCGACAGGTGAGGCTGTTTGAAGGAGTTCGTGCCCTTAGACACTGATGGCCCCTGCTTATGGCTGCAATTGGTTGAGGATGGACTGTGCAGGGTAATTGAATGTAATAGGGGCCATCTTGATTGGCTCAAATGGGTTGCAAGGGTTTGATGAGTGGGGTGTGGAATGGTGTAGTCTATTTGGTGTGCCAAAGAAGGCCTAGATCCTTTCCTTACTTGTAGTCTTTGCTTAAATTTCACCTTGACAGAAGTAATGGCCTGTTCTAACGTAAACAGGCTGAGCCTGTTTGTTTAGAAAAATTCCTTAACATGGTCCTTCTTTTGACAGAGTTCGTGGAATGCAGTTGTTTGATTATTCATGTTCTGTTTTGGAGGAAAAATAAGACAAGTCATAAGATTATGGTCTTGAGCAGAATTTAAATGGAACAAGAGAGAGTGCATAAATATAAAGAGAGGCTCACATTGGGAGAAACAAAGTGAAAATAGAAAACGAAATTGCATTACATGAACATTAGAAAGTACATAGCATAATTGCACCCTAAAATACCCCAAACTGAAAAACTTGCAGTGTCCTCACTGCAGAAGCAAAACTAAAACAGGGTGCAATAATGACAAGGTCACATAAATAAAAGAAACATACTGCCAAAAACAAAAGAGATAAGGTCTAGGCTAAGTTATATGGGCACAAACATACCCCAAACTGAAAGTCTAACTCTGTGTAGTGGGGTTAGTCTAGACTAAGTCTGTGCTGCAGGATCGGGGGAAAGTTAGTTTCTGGGCCTTTTCTTCCCGGATGGTGGCTGAGGTGGTGCTGGTGGTACCCTGGTCAGTGCCCATGCCATGTTGAGGAGGTTGGTGAGGGAGTCGGTCAATTGGACTTGTTGGCCTGTGTATTGGTTATGAAATTCTCGCATGACGAGCCTGTGTCTCTGTAAGTTTCCCTAGAGCTATTATGACACTCATAACAAGCATAACAAGCAGCGAAAGTAAGGAAACTCAACCAAGAACCACATGTGAAGCATCATAAACCGTATAACAAAATTACATACCTGGAAGATTAGGATCTTTCACATAATAGCTGGGTAGAATCAGTGAGAGCTAGACAACGGCCTGGCTCCTCTACGGTATCCACACGAACCATGATCTTCCCAAAATCGTCTCACAAATCCAAGAACGAGCACTCCCGGACTGGGTGCTAGCAGCAGAAAATGGGAGCTTGTTTGGTTGTGGAGTTTAATGCTTCTTTCTTTCTCAAAGAAGAAGTGTATGTGCTAAAACTCTCAAGAGCTCTCAAAACCCTCTCAAGAACTCAGAATGGAAAGAGAGGAAGAGAGTGATCAGATCACTCAATCCACACATCAAAGGCTAGTTGTGTTTTTAGTCTTCTTCCTTCTCTCTTTCTCAAAGAAGAAGAAGAAGGATGGTGTGTTTTGAACTTAAGACATTCTTAAGCTTCCTTGTGTGTGTCTAACGTTTTTCTCACAAACCCAAGGTCTGAAAAACTCAAGCAAGAAGAGAGAGAGCACACAAAAACTGATCACACTTAAAAAACACACATAGCATTAGTTTAAGAAGACTAATGGCCAACAAGGTGACCCAAATGTAGCATGATAATGACAATCGCTATCATGTGTCTTCCACTAATGCTAAAATACTTAATCAACACAACTCAGCACTTAAAGGGGCTAATTATGCTGACATTCAGCAAACCAACTACCCAAAAATGACCCTGGTTCAACCATGGTCCAACCACGGTCCAACCACACCCCGGTCGAACCATGATCCAACCACGGTTCAACCACCTGCTCGAATCAACGGTTCTATGTGTGTGACCTTGTAGGCACTTGTAACGTCCGGCAATAATTGTAAAATCTCATTTTACAATTATAAGCAAAGAGCGGCGTCTAGCAACACATCATTGCTACCCAAACGACAAGATCAGTACTGATTCTCTATGCCTCGGAACATGTCATCGTCCTTTCGTCTCATTATCAGATTAAACCGAGACATGGAATATGTCAATCTCGTATATGTTTAATCTTGGTTTCTTGATCCTTGAGTTAACTATGTAAAACGGATACCAATGATATCACCATATCATAATCCGAGCACGGTCGTGCATTTACAGTTCAACTCTATCAAGAAACCATCCGATAATATACCCGTTCTATGGGTTGGACGAATCCCCTCTAGATCATACAAAACCCGCTACATATTACATCATATACCCAATGATTACCCTTATGTCCACCCAGTTACGGATGACTAGGAATAATATCAAAGTACATGACTCATATGTTGGGAACCTTGACGATCTCAGGTCAAAGGACAACACATCAATAAGTAACGCTATCGACAAACATATAACGTTCCATTTAGCGTTCTTATGTGGGTCGGTCCGGTCGACAAGTTCTCCAACTTGTACCCGTATGTAGAATTCATATCACATATAAATTCTCAACATACGCTAGTCTTAATTTATTATTACAACCCATCCGTAATAATAACCGACTAGGGACATTTAAGAATATATCAAATATTCTAGGGTTATAAGTATGTGCAATCGTTTATCTCATAAACGATACTTATTGGAATAACCTCAAAGTGTATGTACATGACTATAAATAAACATCCATGATTGGCTTTGGCATATTACACTAACAATCTCCCACTTGCACTAATGTCAATCATCCATGTATCTCATACATGTGGATCTAGCATGACCATCATGCTTCCGTTGCGTGGGAAGATAAGACAAAGCATCTGCTACATTGTTCCCAGAAGGAACTATACACAGCCTCAGTTGTAGAGTCGGTAATTGTTCTTGCTTGGAACTCTTCCAGCCCACAATACTACCTCCAAGACAAAAACACATAACCTGATTGCGATCTAAAATCATCCCTATCGGTTTGGAAGCGAGCATCTTTGTAACACTTTACAACAAGCCCATCAATGCTTCCGTTAACCAGGAATGCATCCTTAGTGCTTCTCAACTACTTAAGGATATTTAACCGCTGTCCAGTGACTTTCACCGGGATCAGATTGGCGTCTGCTTGTGACACTCAAAAACATAAGTGACATGGGCAAGAAACCTTTCTTGGTATCTTTGCATGCTAAATCCCTTTAGCACTTTGTCAATTTATGTACTCTGACTTAGCCCGAGAAGCCTTTTGGATCTATCTTTATAGATCTTTTATACCTAACATTTAGGTAGCTCCTCCTAAGTCCTTCATTGAGAAATTCTCTCCTAACCATGTCTTTTATAGACTATAGTGTTAGAATATCATTCCCTTTGAATAAGATGTCGTCAACATACAGCAACAAGAAAACAATAGTGCTCCCACTAACCTTCTTGTAAACACATGATTATCTTCACTTTTGATGAAACCAAACTCTTTGATTACATCATTAAAACGAAGACTCCAACTCCTAGAAATTTGCTTCAATCCATAAATGGATCTTTGCAACCTGCATATCATATCTCATAATCATGGTATGTAGCTACAGCCGATAGAATCCGGATGGTTTTATCCATGGCGACTGGTGAGAAAGTTTCATCAAAGTCAATACCATGAACTTACATGAAACCTTTCACAACCAATTTCCTTTTAAAGGTAATCACATTACCATCCATGTCGGTCTTTCACAAAGACCCATTTGCACCCTATAGGTTTTTACCCCTTCGGCTGGCTCAACCAAGGTCCATGCCTTGTTTTCATACATGGATTCCATTTCCGAATTCACGGCTTCTAGCCACTTCTTGGAGTCCAGACCCGTAATGGCCGGCTGATAGGAAGTGGGCTCATCACCCCCTATGAGCAACACGTCTCCAATATGAGTCATAAGAAATCAATATTTCTCAGGCTCATACCGAGTCCTATCCAACCTACGCAGCCCATGTGTTTTAGGCACAGGATTCTCATCCACAACAACTTGCGGATCCTGTCCTTGTTCCATCTCAGCCTCTAAATCTCGAACTTTTTCGAGTTCTATTATCCTCCCACTGATTCTTCTAGAAATAAACTCTCTTTCTAGAAAAATAGCAGTCCGAGCCACAAACACTTTGTGCTCTATGGGATTATAGAAATAATACCTTTTAAGGTATCATACAAAAAGCAGTTGTCTGATTTAGTGTCGAGTTTATCTGATGCTTCACGTCTCACGTAAGCCTCACAACCCTAAATCCTAGTAAAAGACAAATTGGGACGCTTCCCAGTCCATATCTCATATGATGTCTTTTCGACCGACTTAGATGGAACATGTTTAAAGGTAAATGCAGCACTCAATAATGTATATCCCCAAAACAAGATAGAAAGTCAGCTTGACTCATCATAGAACGAACCATGTCTAACAAGATTCTGTTCCTCCTTTCGAATACACCATACCATAGGCGTACCCGGTGGAGTAAGTCGTGATACTATACCACAACCCTTAAGATGATCAAGAAACTCTCGGTCAAAGTACTCACCTCCTCGATCAGATCGAAGCAACTTAATACCTTTCCCGAGTCGATTCTGTACTTCATCCTTGAATTCTTTGAACTTTTCAAAGGATTCAGACTTGTGTCTCATTAGAAACACATAGCCATATTTATTGAAACCATCAGTGAATATAATGAAGTACTGAAAACCATCTCTAGCGTGTATAGACATAGGTCCGCATACATCTGTATGTATAAGACCTAACAAGTACGAAGCTCTATTCCTTTACCAGTAAAGGGAGCTTTCGTCATTTTTCGCCTAATAAACATGACTCACATGTCTCAAATGATTATCAATCAAATGAGTCTAACAGTCCATCTTTATGAAATTTAGAAATACGAGTCACGTTTATATCGCCCAAACGACTATACTAGAGATAGGTTTTACTAAAATCATTCATTCTAACCTTCTTCGTATTAACGTTATAGATAGGTGTTTCTAGGTTTAGAATATGCAAACTATCGTTCAATTATGCACCACCATAATAAATTTCGTTGAAATAAATAGAACAACAATTGTTCTTTATTACGAATGAAAAACCTTTCTTGTCCATACAAGACACAGAAATCAAATTCCTGCTTATGGTAGGTACATAACAGCAATTGTCTAGTTCTAAAACCATTACCCTCGGTAAGGATAGACAGTGAATCCCTACGGCTAATGTAGCAACTCTTGCTACAATTCAGACACGTAGGTCTATCTCATCCTTATCCTATCTCTTACTCTCTCTCATTTCCTTCACATTTCCACAAATGTGAGAACCACATCTGGTGTCTAATACCCATGATACAGAGATAGAGATATTAGCTTCTATAACAAAATACATGAAGCGGAAGTCTCACTTCCCTTCAGCTTCTTTACCTCTTCAAGGTAAACAGGGCAGTTGTGTTTCCAATGGCCTGATATATTGCAACGGAAACAATTTCCTTCATTTGCAATACCACCCTAGGGTTTCAGCACATGAGAATAAGAAGAGGCACATGCACCAAACCATTTGGTACATTTCTTCTTCTTGTCAAACTTTGCTTTAACCTTTCTTTCACTAAGGAAACCAAGATCCTCATGGCTCTCAATGTTTCAAATCATTTTCAGCACATGAGGTCTCACGGGTGATGAATTAGCCATCTCGCATTGGAACAATGCCTTAGAGGTCTCATACCTCTCATGCTTTGCTTGCTCTCTCTGAAGAGCATTTTAGGTGTTCGATCATATCGAACGCCCCCATGTTCTCATGTTGCTTCTGAAGCTCAGAGTCCATGGTAATTAGCATAAGACATGTAATATCCAATGCATCATCAACATGCTTCTTATAAGCATCTCATTCTGCCCTAGAAGCATTAGGCGCCAATTCATTAAGAACAGGCCCTTCAAGGACATACAAATTTTTCTTGTTTGAAGACTATCCTCAAAATGTGATGCCACTCTAGGAAACTATTCCTATTCAGCTTGTCCTACTCAAGGACCAATCGCAATAATAAGTGCTAGTGTTTTGTGCCATGGTAATTCTACAACAATGATCAACTCACACAAATAATAGTCATGCATACAAATCATTTAATAAGGAATTCTATTAAACGTGCTCCTACTACATAAATCAAGACAATTATATAAGTAGGCCAAGATCCATATTTCACTACAACATAAGTCAGCTTTGGCTGATAAACTTATATCATAGCTATTTAGGTAGACAACTCTTGGCAATTACATCTCTATGTAACTCTTGGATAGTTGAGTGAACAACACCTTGTCCAAGTCTATCTTATAGACATTTCTCAACCCTTGCCCCTAGGTCCTTAATCCTATTAAGATAACCTAGTTAAGTCCACACCCACAATAAGCAATCGAGATATTACAATTATCCACTCGCACCTTCTTAGGATAAACAATGGCACCTTGCTTTGGCAAAAACCTACCAATTGTCGATCTTAGGCTTGATGAGTGCTTATCATGGAAGGCAACTAAGAACTTAATATTTCATCAACATATAATTCCAACACATCACATGCTTGTTCTTGATAAATCATACATTGATGTCATGTATGTTTGGAAACCAAATACATGTGAATATCGATGTCAAACTTGTACATCAATGTTTTGAGAATCTGATTCTCCCAACTACTTGGCAACAGTTAGTATTTTGGCCATATCCAGAGCTATAGAGCTCGGATTTGTGCAAACGTGGTGTCCTTGGAAAGCTAAGAAGTAGAGCTACAACTTTTCTGTTCAAGACAGACACCAATTCGGCCTACATCTGCCCCGAATTCGCTGTTGAAGTCACTGGTCTTCACAACATCGATGTGGGTATTCTAGGACATCGATGTCCTGTCAGGAACATCGATGTCATTTGGCCTCTGGAACACGAGGACATCAATGTCCTGTCACCAATATCGATGTCCTTGAGGCTCTGGAAGTCCAAACCTTTTGGCAGAGCTCAAGAACATCGATGTTCAACTCTTGGACATCGATGTTGGAAAGTTCCGAAGGTCCAAAAACTTGGCAGTAGCATTTTAACATCGATGTCTAACCTTTAAACATCGATGTTTGAGACTTTTGAACACAAGGACATCGATGTTGCAACGTCAACATCGATGTTATTTGGTCTCTGGAATCTCAAACAAATATCACAAGTCTTGGACATTGATGTTCAACTCATGAACATCGATGTTCATGTGAATCTGCCAAGGCCAACCTACATAGGACATCGATGTTCATCTCATGAACATCGATGTTCAATGTTCTCTGCCAAGGCCAGACTACACAGAACATCGATGTCCAGTGGTCTCGGCCAAGGCAAATATTGTGTGAACATCGATGTTCATCTCGTGAACATCGATGTTTTGGCCCTGCAGCACTAGAACGACAATCGTTCCTTACACAAACCGACAATCGATTTTCGTTTTGTCGAACCCCTTCGACTTACTGCCAATAACTCCTTGATTGATATCACATATCAATCAAGTTCATGTTGTCAAAACACTTTTGACAAATCAACCTTAACAACATATATATCACATATATATAATTGAACACAATATGACATGATCATGCTCTATCACATAAAACATATCATGTATATTTACTCAAAAACATATCAAACATATGCATATAATTGGATGGCAAATCACATATACCAAAACAAATTCAGCTTATCATTTGATAATACACAAACACATCATGTTCAAAACCATTTAGCATATCTCATACACAAAACGATTCCTACACATGCTAAGATGATCATATCTCATATGCATCATTTATACGGTTTAGAGCTTCACAAGAATGCTCCGCTACCACTGTAAGTATCCCTAGAGCTATTATGACACTCATAACAAGCACAACAAGCAGCAGAAGTAAGGAAACTCAACCAAGAACCACATGTGAAGCATCATAAACTGTATAACAAAATTACATACCTGGAAGATTAGGATCTTTCACCTAATAGCTGGGTAGAATCAGTGAGAGCTAGACAACAGCCTGGCTCCTCTACGGTATCCACACGAACCATGATCTTCCCGAAATCGTCTCACGAATCCAAGAACGAGCACTCCCGGACTGGGTGCTAGCAGCAAAAAACGGGAGCTTGTTTGGTTGTGGAGTTTAATGCTTCTTTCTTTCTCAAAGAAGAAGTGTATGTGCTAAAACTCTCAAGAGCTCTCAAGACCCTCTCAAGAACTCAGAATGGAAAGAGAGGAAGAGAGTGATCAGATCACTCAATCCACACATCAAAGGCTAGTTGTGTTTTTAGTCTTCTTCCTTCTCTCTTTCTCAAAGAAGAAGAAGAAGGATGGTGTGTTTTGAACTTAAGACATTCTTAAGCTTCCTTGTGTGTGTCTAACGTTTTTCTCACAAACCCAAGGTCTGAAAAACTCAAGCAAGAAGAGAGAGAGCACACAAAAA